>JAJGRW010002415.1:5000-20342 GCA_025461045.1 Carex parvula
TTTTTTTATTAATGTCTAATTTCGTAGGTGCAACTATTTATGCCCTTGGAGATTATCTGCAATACTAATTTTTCGCCTACCTTTTATGCTCTGATGTACAAGCACATAAAATGTATCTAACGGTGTTTATTTCAAATTGAAAGTCATTAGAGCTTAAACTTTTTTATTGTTGTTGTAACTCCTGCCTATGCATAAATTTGCCTTTCAATTTTGCATTCTAAACTAAAAAAAATGAAAAATAAATTTATTCTATTTTGTACCAAGATGTGGAGTCATCTTGTCAATGATCTTTATTCCACAATATCACTAAAATATTATCACGTGCAGTGCCACACAACTAACAACAAAAAATAAAAAGAATCTGATCTTCTTGTGCAATCAGACTCTCTTGGACCGACTCATTTGACCTATGTATTGCAATAGTTATGATGGTAATTAATGTATAATAATGCACACGGACGTCTAATAAAAATCAAATGCTACAAATAATAATGTTGTGTTTGTTAAGAGAAAATTTCTGAAAATTGATATTAAACGTCTGAATTTCAGATTTTTTTGTTTTTAGAAGTTAAATAAATAGATTGTTGAAAAATGGATGGACTATTTTGGTTTTTTGTTTCCATAGAAAGAACAAATAATTGTTTTGGTTTCTTTTAGAGAAGGAAATATGTGACGTAACATGACGTGACATGACTAATATGCCGCGACTTGGTCACGTCACATGATTAATTTTTTTCACTTGACATGACATGACGTGACTAAAATAATGGTGGACAGTCACGTCACACAAATGGTCACGTCATGTGTGGTCACGCCGTGACCAAATGACCATTTGTAATTTTTTATTTTTTTATTACATTTTCTTTTGATTTTATGCACCATCTTACGAAGAAAAACACATTTCTAATATTATATGAAATAATATACGACCGCATATAATTAAGTAAGAAAAAATATGTTAGAAACAACAAAAATTTGCGCAACTTGAAGTTGCGGACAACAACAACAACAAAAATTTGTCTACAACTTCAAGTGGCGGACACTCCATTTTTGTCCACAACTTGTCATTGCAGCCGTGTCAAAAATGAAATTTTCACAAATTCGTAGTTTTTTATTTATCTTTTTTTTAATGATAAAAATAAAAATTTTGGTGCTTAAAAGAGAACACGGCAAACAGATTTTATCATGTATTCAGATGTCCATGCATTCAGATTTCTGAAAAATAAATTAAGACTAAATTTTAGAATTGTTCTGATAATTAGGTACGTTTAGCACTCTCAATTTTGTTAGGAAAATAATAAAGGAGTTCATATTTTATTTCATCTGTAAGATATCCCTAATACTTATTGATAAATTGATGAAATGACGAAGATTCAAATCTCATTTTTTTTCCCAAATGTCTGATAACACTGAACAATATCTAAATCATTGATTACGATGAAATAAAATACATTTAAAATCTCAAGTTTTTCAAAAGAAAAAAAAAGTACATTTAAAATCTTACAGAGCCATGCTTCGGTATAAAAGATTTTAAACGGTCCAGATTATTTTACTTGGACAATTATTACTTGAGTTAAGCCTTCAGTAACGATGGTATTTATTATACTTGAGTTAAGCCTTCAGTTTTTTTATATAAATTTGGTTTAAGTTATTAATTATAATTAAAATAATAATAAATATATAAATATAGGAGTTGGCTACGGTGCTATGCATAGCATAGAGGGCCTCCGTGCTAGGGCTCAATATTTGAGTTTTCAAAATTCTAACGGTCGATCTGAACCGTTCAACATGATCTCCATATTAATATGTACTTGCAAAACAAATTTTACATTTTTTAGAATTTTTTACTATTTTTTAGATAGGTAGAAAAACACTTGATCTGAATGGTACAGAATTTTCAGATCAAGTGATTTTCTAAAAAAATAGTAAAGAAATTCTAAAAAATGTAAAATTTGGTTTACAAGTACATATTCATATGGAGATCATGTTGAATGGTTCGGATCGACCGTTAGGATTTTGAAAACTCAAATATTGAGCCGTAGCACGGAGGCCCTCTATGCTTTGCATAGCATATTAGCAATTTCATATATATATAATAGGCGTATCGTATTCTAGATTTTTGAAAATTGTCGTATCACAGTATCCGTATCGTATCCGATACAATACCCGTACTGTATCCATGTAACATAGTTTATAACTATTTAAAGGTGAGGTTCTTCATGTTTATTTTAAAAATCAGTTTGGTAGCAATGCATGAACCTTTTATCTCAAAAATATTAAAGCTCGACCAACAATTTTTTTTTTTCTAAAAAAAAAACAAGATCATCATTCTTCAACCTCTGTAAATGTACATGCTTTTGGCTGAATGATGTTTGGAAAAATGATGTTAAAAACCGGTACAGAACCATGCTTCGGTATAAAAGATTTTAACTGGTGAAATGTTAATTAAGTGTAGTAAAGAAAATTCATAAAGATATTTTTGTTGAAATGTCAATGATCTTTATTCCACAATATCACTAAAATATTATCATGTGTAGTCCCACACGACCAACAACAAAAAATAAAAAAAATGTGATCTTCTTATGCAATCAGACTCTCTTGGTCCGACTCATTTGACCTATGTATTGCAATAGTTATGATGTTAATGAATGTATAATAATGTACAGTTGTACACGGACCTCTAATAAAAATCAAATGCTACAAATAATAATGTTGTGTTTGTTAAGAGAAAATTTCTGAAAATTGATATTAAACGTTTGATTTTCAGATTTTTTTTGTTTTTAGAAATTAAATAAAAAGATTATTGAAAAATGGATGGACTATTTTGGTTTTTTATTTCCATAGAAAGAACAAATAATTGTTTTAGTTTCTTTTAGAGAAGGAAATACGTGACGTAACATGACGTGACATGACTAATATGCCGTGACTTGGTCACGTCACGTGATCAATTTTTTTCACATGACATGACATAACGTGACTAAAATGATAGTGGACAGTCACGTCACACGAATGGTCACGTCACGTGTGGTCACGCCGTGACCAAATAACCATTTGTAATTTTTAATTTTTTATTACATTTGTTTTTGATTTTATGCATCATCTTACGAAGAAAAGCACATTATAATATTATATGAAATAATACACGGCCACATACAATTAAGTAAGAAAAAAGATGTTAGAGACATACTTGTTGGATATAATCTTAAATTTATGGAGGAGGGAAGAGAGAATACAAACTCGAAATATATTTCTTATATTAAAACAAGAGTACAAGAGGCTTCTATTACATGGCTTTCATACTTTACACATCCACTACATTCTACAAAGTTCATACCTCTATTTATACTAATACAAAAGTAGATTGAACCCTAGACCTTTTATGAAACTACAAAGTACAACAAGAGAATTTGAGTTTGACATATTAAAATATAACAAGAGAAGTTCAATTTGAAGTTTGCCACTACTATGGAGAAATTCAATTTAAAATTTGCCACTTCTAATGACCCACATAATTATAGCATCTTCTTTCAACTTCTATCAAATTCAAGTTTAATTCTTAACAATACTTTCGCATAATACATAATGAGTGAGGCTATGGTGCTATGCATAGCACGGATGGGGTCCGTGCTACGGCTCAAAATTTGACTTTTTAAAATCCTAACGGTCGATCCAACCGTTCAATGTGATAACCATATGAATATGTACTTGCAAACTAAATTTTATATTTTTTCGAATTTTTTTGCTATTTTTTTAGATAGGTAGAATTTTGATGGTCCAGAATTTTCAAAAAACACTGATTTTTCTACCTATCTAAAAAAATAGTAAAAAAATTTGAAAAAATATAAAATTTAGTTTGCAAGTACATATTCATATGGTTATCACATTGAACGGTTGGATCGACCGTTAGAATTTTGAAAAGTCAAATTTTGAGCCGTAGCACGGACCCCATCCGTGCTATGCATAGCACCATAGCCTCACTCATACATAATTATATAAATGTGCGACACCTGATTCTAAATTTCAAATCCAAAATGTGAGATGCATGCCTGGTTTGTGCAACTGTTTAATAACAGTCTATTTATACGATTCTTTACTTCTTCACATAAAGTTGTACATACGAATCCTAACATCTTTATACGACCCCTCACATTTTTTTTAAACTAAACGTCCGATCAAAATCTATCGAATCAAATTATGTGTCTATTCATGACTAAACGTCTTTGTGTAACCACGTTATGTGACATGATGTGATGTGTCATTTTTGGTCGAATACGGTCACGTCAATGGTCACGTCACACAACATGCGAGTCACATCACGCAACTAACACGCGTGACGTGACATGACATAACGAGACTAGTAACGGCGTGACTTAATTTCCTTTTCTAGTTCCTTTAGTTATTTCTGAATAAACCGAATAGTTGATTTAGTTCTTTTGAAAATTTATGGAAGGGTGTATTTTGGACAAAAAAAATCTTTAGTTATGTCTAAAGAAATTAAATTAATAATTCAGTTTCTTCTATATAATAAAAAATCTAAAACCCTTTATTCATTTTTTCTATATTATTTTTAAAGAATTTCTAAAAATAAAGTTCTTGATTTTATTCTCACAAATTTGAAGGGCTATAACATATTTTGGTGTCACAAAATATGACAGCGGCATGAAAATCAGAAAAGGATACATAACAAAATGACTAAAATTGTAAAATATAAACAATCTAACAAGCATAGGTCCATCACAGGTCATGAATCATGATCATTACAGGCATGAAAACATTTTGTCTCTTCTTTATTTTATTTATGAATTAAGACCTCAAAACATATATTTTGAGTTAGAAAGGAAATGAAAGGGAAGAAAATGAAAAGAATATTAAATTTCTTACTCATCAAATTAGAGGAGAATAATTTTAAAGAAATAAATAAAAGAATTCTCCTCACTCCCTTTTATCTTAACTTTCTAATATTTAAACTAAAAAACAAAACAATTATCTTGCTTTCCCTTTTTTTACTCTCTCTCTCTCTCCCTCCCTCCTTTTCATTCATATTACACACATTTTTTCCCATATGTCAATTAGTTCAGGATTTTTTGTGAACTAATTTACCACACTCATTCGAATTATTTTTAATTTTGGTTCAAAATGAGAGAAAAAAGAAGAAACAGAGATAATGACATAAAATTGATAAAAATGAGTGCCTATACTTGATTTTCAAAGCCATTGTGGCTTTGTCCTCTTTTAATTATTTTGTCATATAAACATCATGAATCTACCAGTACCAGCCAACCAGTGTTCATTAGGCCCATAGAAGAGCATTAATTATTAATTAGTGTTGCTCAGTTAGGATTATATATCTTTTCTGATTTAGACCTCAATACTTCACACTTACAAACATAATAGCAATTCCGTGCTATCATCGTTAACTTTATTTATATTGTAATTGATTAAATTAAAATAGCAGAGCATAACATTAATTTGTTTGTTTAAATCTATGAGCTGAGCAGAGCGCAGTAATCCAAACTCTCTGCATTCAAGGTATGTTTGGTTGGATTGAGAATAGGCTATTCTTGGGGTTAGATATATTCGGAATAGCCTGTTCGGTGTTTGGTTGGGTTAGAATAGCTAGAACAGTGAATTCAAACTTTTTGTCTTATTAAAATAGACTATTTCTAAGAATTTTTAGATTTGACTATTCTAATAAGACAAACAATAGCTATTCTTGATTTGGCTATTCTAGCTATTCTTATTATGCAACCAAGGAATTTAGTCATTTAGATATGTACCAAGAAGAGGTTGGAATGTTTCTCATTGTAGAAATTACAAATTTAATGGACATGTCCAGTGTGAGAAGAGAGACAAAATAGACATTTCAACTTCAAAATAAAATAAAATTATAATCAACACAAGGGGAAATATGAAAGAATCTCAACTTAGAATGGGGAAATAAGAAATTTGAATGTTTTGATGGGGAAATAGAAAATTTAGGATGTTTTCATGGGCACACCAACAATTATCCCTAAAATTAATCATTTTGTGAATTAACTTACCAGTATCACTCTTCAATAATTATTTTTAAAATTTTTGTCCAAATTGAGGGAAAAGGAAGAAACAAAATAAATGACATAATATTGATGGAAAAAGAGTGCCAATACTTGCTTTTCAAAGCCATTGTGGCTTTGTCCTCTTTTAATTATTTTGTCATATAAACTATAGTACTGTTTACATCACTAACTATGAAGATTTCATAACCTTTTATACCTCACAAATATTTTGCCTATACCCTCCCTGTCAAAATGAACTGATTGCTACCAACTTTTCCTTTATACTATTTACATTTAAAAATGACAAATATTTATTAAAGAGCTTTTACCTTCTATTTCTTTTCAAAAGTACACAAAACTATAACTGTTTTTCTTCACCTATTTTTATGGTTTTTGCTGCTTGATTAGAAATATTCTTTGTGGAAATGAAATCGTGTGGTTGTCTTGTGGCTCATTTCATGAGACAATTTTCTTAATTCTTTAGCTAGTGTCGGTACTCCACAATAAAATACACCTGCATCCACAAAAATATCACAGGAATGAGTTCATAATTCTTTATATATACATAAATACAGTATTAGAATGCAGTATTGTACATAGTTGTTGTACCTGATAACAGATAACATTTTAAGAAAAATGACAAATACCATAATAGTAACAAAATGTAGAATAATTAATCAATTTTAGTTGTTGTACCTAACAGAATTTATGGCATGAAATACTGAATTTGAAAATTTATATTACGGTTGGTAGGTGAAAGATTAAGTTATATATATGTTTTTTTTTTTTTCTATAAAGCTCAGCAAATTGGTATATTTGGGGAAAAATATACAACCTACGGTGGCATTGGGATGCTTTGATGCTAGTCTGGTAAAGACTTCTTTCCAGTTCGGTCTCGCAAAGTGCGTCCTTACCTGTATAGGTAAAAATACATATTTCTTCAATTATTTGAGTAAAATCGAACAAAGTTGGCGTCTCGGTGATGTGTAATTAAGCCCACCCAAGCTTTGTTTTCAAATTATACCCAATATTTGCTGTATATGCAATCCTATTAAATAATTAGTACAGGCATATATAGTTGGATTCTTAAAAGAAGACCCTAAAATATTGGAAAATGGTGCATAATATTGGCCAATTATGCAAGTTTATATTAAATTTGCAGGTTAGGCAAGCAAGTTTTCTTGCAAAATACACTGTCCTAATTTTGGAGGTAACTCGAGAAAAATAGATGCATACTCTGGTGCCAGAGACAATGTCGACACCATTTTTGGCATGGTTGAGAGCTTGAACCATTGTCAAGAGAGTTGTTCTTGCATCCCGCTCCTCGTACACACTTGTCAAGTAATTATGCAACTCAATTACTCCCTGTACAAAACCATTTACACTTTCATATATCAGCTTTCTCTACAAATTGTGTTGAAATGTTAGACATCGATGACAGAATATTTCTAATTTGGTATAAGGAATGAGGGGTAATTCTGTCAATTTAGGTCAAGAAGACAATAAGACTAATTGAAATAAATTGATGGGTTAATTTTGCTCAATTGGACTATATTTTCCCCAAAATAGTTACACAAGCATGATAAAGGAAATTTTACCTTTTTGTCCATTTGGGCAACCTCATTCATAACTCCTTTGAACCACTCAAACGAGCCGGGTTCACGGGTGACCCAGTAAAAATGTGCACAACTCGTTCTATATATGCGCTTCTTGCTACTTGAAGTTGACAGACTACTGTTCACACTGTCCTCTGACCTACTTGTTTCCATTGCCAAATCCTTGTGTAAAAAAAAAAATTATGTCCAAGTTTTAGTGGTTCCTTCTTATTTGTGGTGCATTTCTACAAAGTTTTACAATTGAGTTCATTATCTTATGCAACTATTTTCATCTATCCATTGTGCAATTCATGTTAAATGAGGTCAAATTGGGATAAAATTAGGCTTAATTCACACATGCTAGCTAGGGTAGTATTTTAAATTGATGCTGCATTGGCTCAAGTGAGTTTAATCAAGGCAAAATTGGTTACATCTACCTAAATTGCAGAACCTAATTAATTTAGTTGACGCTGATTGGTTTCCTGAGGTACAATGATACACTGATCCCGTACCTTCGGTATTAGGACTACTACAGTTTAATGCCTTTCAAAATGGTTGTACCTGCCAAAATTGCAATGGTTGATTTCAGACAAGGGTAACTAATAGGCAAGTACTGGTACATGCTATTACCAGCAATGATTATTGGCAATTACGTACGCTCACAAAAAAATGGGAAAAAAAAATACAATGCATGTATATTACAACTACACAACTATATTGACTAACACGCCCTGGCTGAAATCAAAATAATAAAGAGCTCGAAGGGCTGAGAGTTAAAAATGTTACCATCAATTCATCGGCTATTTTGATATTGTTTAGAAGGTCTCTGAGGATGCTAATGAAAGGCGTCGCACCAATGCCAAGACCAACAAGTAGTAGCACATCATAGTTCCTAAAATCTTGTGCTGGCGAGCCGTATGGACCATCTACAAGCAATCTTGGCAAACTGCATGCATAAATAAAAATGAATAAATGATTTAAGATGAAGAGAGGGCTAATTTGTTAAAATTAATTATTTTCTGATTTCAAAATTAACAAGAATCGTGATGAAATAAGTATGATACCAGAAAAAACACTATACCGAAGAAAGGTACATTTGTTTAGTAAAAGAAAGATTATTGATTACTGATCCCTTAACTTTAATGAATTAATATTAAAATAAACTTATTTTAGATGGGTATACCTGGAACAAAATGTTCTGGTAAACAGACAGAATTTTCTTGGTCAAAATATCAACAACAAATGTATGCTTATTGTATAAATATAGAAACCTGATTAAACAGCATTTACAAGGGATTTCTAACCTTCTTTGTTCTACTGCCCCAAATTCATTGAATGAGGCACGTCCAATCGAACAAGGAGAGAAGTAGTTTTCTATAAAAATGCGTTTGAGCTCGTGTGTCCAATCTCCATTGGTTCTTATGTGAACACTTATATAATCGTCTCCCGGTGCTGAGGTAATGGAGAAAGGGTGCCTATAAGAACAACAGACATAATTAGTTCCCAAGTCATGTGATATAATTTTATATTAGTGGATTATTTGAGTGTAATCTTTTGTCTTAACATAAATTTTGAAAGATTAATATTTAACTAATCTTTTCCTATTTTTTTAGTACAAAACAAGCTTTTGCCAAAAAAAAAAATCTCAGTTTTCAATCCGATTCGGATGATTCCTACCGATACACCCGTTACCGATTCCACGGTAAGTTACTGATTCCGGTTCCGATTTTCAGAGGCATGAATTTCAATCACTGGATTACTATGGTGGTCTGTTTTCAATTTATACTTGGAACTCATAACATAAGTGGGCAATTGTTGTAACTAAACCAATATTTGGGTATTATTTGCCAAATAACATAATTTGCATTAGCCCTAATATTCATATATTACATGATGTAGGAGGAGAGAGATGAGAAACAAACCATTCAAATGGAGAGATGGTGGGGCACTGAAGGAATATGTACTGTCCACTCCGATACCGAAATCCATATGGTTTTGACATTGTTATAGTTAGCACGCTACCAGGAAGCAAAGATACCTTTATCATCCAAATGTAAGAAAGGGAGAATTAGTTTATATTGATTACTAAAAGAATATATCATGATCAAATTATCGTGGCTTGTCTATTGACTGATATAGCCAATATTTATAATTTCAACATATTTTAATTTTATGACAAAAATAGTCCAGCTCTGAAAACAAATTATTACAACTTCTCTTTCGCATTGATATATTGTGCGTCGATCTATTATCGACATTAACAGATTCTATATCAGAATTCGACATATTAACAAAAATAAGCAGATCAGTAGAAATACATTATTTAGTTGAAATAGTAATTTGCTAGGAATTTTTTTTGAAATTGTATTACCTTTAAAATCTTAACTGCATATGCCTTGGAGCGGAGGGCTCGTAATGTGCGTTCACCGACATATATTAGCAATGGGATTGAGATGTACATCCATGTCTGCAACAGAAAAAAAAATGCATGACCATTTAAAAATCAATGAATTAAGGGTTTCTGAAAAAATTGAAGAGTTATTTGTGTGTTTTATGAATAAGACCACTCTTGTTCTAGCCTAGCTAAGATGGATGCAATTTCTTGGGGTTTAATTAAAACCCAAATCCATGTTAATCAGCCAAACCATAACTATTAATTAAGCACTAGAATTCTCCTAAAGTTTCATAACTAATTTTATTTTTTTAATTTGATTTCATTTCATTTTCTCTAAGTGGTCCACAACCATTGGTTGTGTCATTTTCATCAGCATTATAGCCAAATATAACCCAACCAAAAGTTTTTCATTGCATAATTTTGCCTCACAACAGACAAGACAAGGGTACATCATTTAGAAAACTAATCTGATAAGAGAGGTGAGGAGGATGATGAACTTGCCCTGTTTGATCCTTTATTTTATTTTATTTTATTTTTTTGCTTTGAGCTGATGTCTTTCACTGATTTAACTTCTTTCACAAGCAACAAATATCATGATATCACACCACCCCCCCCCCCCCCCCCCCAACCCCCAAACCCCAATTCCACTTGATCCCTATCTACTCTATCTCTGTTTAGTTTTTTGCAAATTGCACCCTGTACTTTGCTAATATCCGCGAACGGCACCTAGTCGCTTTTTTCTTGTGTTATATCATAAAATTGCAAGAATAAATATCTCTGTTTAGTACAATTCCTGACAAGTACAGGATTTGGACATGAAAGAGACTTAATGCAACCTAATTAAACCCACTCAAATGGACCCAACCACTTTAATCTGACCCATGTCACTGAAATGATTCAACTAAAAAATGTACAATGCATTATGTTGATTGGATACAGCTCTACTCATTCATTATTATTGTCAACATATGGTCCCAACTTGCTACTTATCATATATCACACCTAATTACTCAATTAGTCAAGTTGTGTGTTATTTGTATATCACTTTTTCAGCACTAATAGACCCCTGATTTCACCATACCAGTGGCATCTTAGCCAATTTCAAATTAATGATAGCTGCTAAAAGTTATAATATATGAAATTAATTAGAGTAGTTACTGATTCTAATCCTAACCATTAAGTTATGAACTGGAAAGGGTATAAAGGTCACAGAGAAACCTGGCCCCCAACATGTTATCTGTCCACACAATGATTTGTGCTAGAATTTGTTAGACAAGGGCCCACTTTCCAGACTAGGGGGCTGAATTTTAGTCACTATCTAGTTCTTCTATGACCTTGACCCATATAAAATTCATTCACAATTTAAAATACCCATTTGCCTAGTACTTGTAATATTAAATCTAGATGAAGATAAAAACATTTTTTTTTCTGTATAAACTGTATTATGTATAATATGTATTACTGCACAAATACTAAATTAAAATTTTCAAAAGAACCAAGGAATATAGTGTGGAGATCAACCTCTAGATTGCATTAGATATATTACAAAAAGTGAATTTAAGTTTGAACAGTAGGCTAACTCAACCCAACAAAACATGTGAGAAGAGACAACCAAACCTCTTTCTAGGTGTGGGACTTATTCTAAAAATATTCATATACTAAAGATTGTCTAGGTTTGGTAAGCAATCACCAAATGTGATTACATAAGCTCACTAAACATTAGGTATAGTTATTAGTTACAAAGCCTATGTTCAAATTTCAAATGAAGACCCTTTTGAATTACATGATACAAACTACAGATTGCTCAAATTTTTCTGTTGATATATAGTGATACCTACAGATATTTGAATTTTTCTTCTCTATAATTTTTGAAAAAAAAAAAATCAAGATAGCATTTTTTATGTATTACACTTGTAATCATATAATTAAACTTATAACTCTTCCAGATGAAAATAAAAGACATTGTTTTTTCGAAAACTTATGCAAATTGCTGGTTTTTAGGCACAAATGAAAAGTTGATCAACAACAAAATAATTATGTGAAAACAATAAAAAGAAAAAGATGCAAATTGGGAAGACCCATATTAGTACTTGTTTTTATCATTATAAGTTTGTAACCAAGCAAAAGTCTTAACCACATGCACCAAACTAGGAAGCAATTAAAGGTTGCAAGAAGGAATAAACTATTCTGCCATGTGATGGGGTCAAAGCATATTCTTGGAATTAATTGCTGTCTTGACAGCGCACAATATAAGAAAAAAAAAAAAAGGAATAAAATTTTGAATGTTAGTCTCAAAAATCAAGGGTCTAGAATAAGTTCTTTATTGAAAGCACTCTCTTTCATTGGATTCCTCAAGACCATAAAAATATAATAATTTTGGGACCAGAACATTATCTTCAAATTAAGTGGCACATTCATATTTGTTAGAATATTTTTTTACTATGGTAGATCAACTGTCACTAATTGAAGTATATTTTTTTTTCCCTAAATGTTTCTTACAAAAAAGACCAAGATTTAAAGCTTACAATTTGGTCCACATATTCTTAGGTTACTTTTAAGAAAATTCAATGAACAAAAAGTTAGCTGAGTTACCTTGAAATCAAGTCTAAATTAGTAAATTCTATGCCAAGAAACAAAATTGATTGGAAAAATTAATCAAATCAAGTTCTTGGAAACAAAATAGAAGTCATGCATAGAATAAATGTAATGGTGTGTCAGTGTCGGTGCTTGAAAAGTGACAAAATTTAGGTCAAAAGTAAATACAAGCCAATTTTGGAGAATTCCACCATTTAATTCCCTCGTAGTCTACACGTTTGTTTTAGTCAATAGGAATATCTTGTCGACTTTCATCCTTATAAAAGTGACTTCAAATGAATGTTGACTTTTTGGTACAAAGTTTGTGACTTCTCTTAATTTGTGAAAATGTGGTTGATACATCTGTTTATTGTCCAACAAATTTGACAAGGAAATGTGGATTTTTTTTTTTTTTTCAAATTTGTCTCAAAATAGAGTTTTTCAGGAAATAATATTTGCTCTAATTAGATACTCATCAAGGTACTATACATAATTCAGGCATAATATGAAAACATAATTCTCTGAAAGATGAGTTTCATAGAGATAATAATTTTATGAGTGAGGCTACGGTACTATGCATAGTACGGATTGGGTCCGTGCTACGGCTCAATATTTGAGTTTTCAAAATCCTAACTGTCAATCCAAATCGTTCAACATGATTATAAAATGAATATGTACATGTAAACTAAATTTTACATTTTTTCGATTTTTTTTATTATTTTTTTAGATAGGTAAAAAATCACTGTTTTTGGATGGTCCAGAATTTTCAGATCAAGTGATTTTCTACCTATCTAAAAAAATAGTAAAAAAATTGAAAAAATGTAAAATTTAGTTTGCAAGTACATATTCATCTTATAATCATGTTGAACGGTTCGGATCGACCATTAGGATTTTGAAAACTCAAATATTGAACTGTAGCACGGACCCAACCGTGCTATGCATAGTACCGTAGCCTCACTCTATTTATATATATATATATATACACAATTAGCAAATAATTGTTCTCCTATCAAAATTTAGAATCAACCATAAAGGCCTATTAGAGTCATATGTGTCTAGAAATATAGGTACTCTTTGTAACCTTCTAGCTACAAACTCTCTTTTGTTCAAGTACCAATCACTATCACTGATTTGTACACAAAGAATAAAGACATCCTTCAATTATGGTTGTCGCCATATAAACATATACTATCAATATAACACATACGAACAAAGAACATCCTTCAATTATGGTTGTCGCCATATAACACATACCAAAAAACAAAAACAAAGAATCTATAATTTGTGATGTATTATGTCTTATATTTTCATTAGAATTCAACATATATATTTTCCAATTTTGAAAGTACTTGCCATAATGGATGGATTTGAATTATGGCATTGTATAATTATGTTTATTATTCCTTTAATCTCACCGGTCACCTTTTGGATGACAAGGTTGCATACATATTTGTTTTTTTAAGTCATAATTTATAAGATTCTATAGGAAATTCTAGCAAAACAAAAGATGATAAGATATTAGACAACTAACTTGTATGTTTTTCAACTTGTAAATACACAAATTCCAGTTCGAAGGGACTCCTTGCAAAAATCAATTATTGGTTGAAAGTTGAAACCAAAACAAATTTTGTTATTTTATTTCACGTCTAAATTTTGAGGTCTAGTTCATTTTTTTCTGAGAAAGAAATATTTATCCCTTACATATATCTATATTCCAAGTCGTATGCAAATGCACTATTATAGAGGGACCATTTTGTAAAATAATGAAAAGGAGAGTGCCGTGGTGGAAAGAACAGAGCATATTTTTAATTTATCCTTCTTTGTTTAGTTTTTATTGGGAATTGATTGAGACGCTCCTTTCACGCATCAATCTTCACATTACTATATTCACCTATATTTATGTTAGAACTAGTTAGTAGCTCCATCTTTATCTCATATTTAGTTAAAGTATTATTGGTAGCATATATTTTTATTTCTCTCTCTTTCCAATTGCATAGCTGTCACCATGCATAACATACTTCGTTGACCCCTCCCTCATTATTATTACAGTATTACCCCACAAACCTTATAAACCCTAGGTACTTTTCATGAACCATGTTTACAGTTTACCTTGATATATTTTTTTATAAATATGTTTTTTAATATATTTATGAACTATGGATATATGATATCATATATATGATGAAACTTTCTGCATTTCTGATCAACCTTATAAATAACTAGTGGATGTATGTCAATAGTTGATTTTGATCATAAAAAATTCTGAGCATATTTTAATCAAGGTACTAAAATATATATGTATATACAGTCACTATACTAACCATGATGGCATTTCCATCATCTATCATTTAAAAAGTAAGTGATCCCTATCTTATGTAGTAAGACTGATGTAAGCACAAGAAAAGAAAAATGATCCCAATTATTGGTGAGCATTTTCACAATTTAGTATTCACAGGGACCATTTCGCAAATATAAGTAATAACAAACTATAAAGGTGAGAAAATTGCGTACCGTTCGTTGGTACCACTTGTGAACTAGAAACATGAAGTATCCATGAACGAGAAGCAACGCATAAACAACCCCTAGGAGGTGGTGAGAGTACCAAAAGGCGTTGAAGCCGCTAAGCCGGTTCAACGGGAATGGTAGCTTCATACCATTTTTTCTAAACGGGTGTGTTGCCAAGTGAATGATATAGTCATCAAAACCACACAAATAACTCCCGTTATACCTGTCAAAAATATTT
>JAJGRW010002416.1:0-21315 GCA_025461045.1 Carex parvula
CGTTTGGAGACATTATTAGAGTACAGTAAAGACCTTCTATTGGAGAGTTATATTAGTTGCTACTACCTACTTCACTTGTCATCTAGAGACACTACCAGTGTGACACAAAGACCTTCAATTGGAGTGTTGTATTAGTGTGGTAACTACCCTCTTCTGTTGACATCTGGAGACACTTCTAGTGTGTTGCAAAGATCTTCAATTGGGGTGTTGTATTAGGGTTGCAAGTATCCTCTTCTGTTAACATTTGGAGACACTACTAGAGTTCAACAGAGACCTTCAATTGTAGTGTTATTTGGGTTGCAACTACCCCTCTCTTACCGTTTGGAGGCATTACTAGTACTGTGAAGACCTTCAATTGGAAAGTTATATTAGCTTTGGTACTACCCACTTCCCTTGCCATCTGGAGACATTACTAGAGTGCTGCAAAAACCTTCAATTGTAGTGTTGCATTAGGGTTACAACTATCCTCTTATGTAGCCATCTGGAGACACTTCTAGTGTGCTGCAATGATCTTCAGTTGGGGTGTTGTATTAGGGTTGCAACTACCCTCTTATGTTAACATTTAGAGACATTACTAGAATGCTAGAAGGAACTTCAATTGGAGTGTCATATTTGGGTTGCAACTGCCCTCTCTTATTTTCTGGAGACAATACTAGAGTGATTCGAACACCATCAATCAGAGTGTTGTATTAATGTTACAAGCACCATTTTGTCTCGGCAACTAGAGACACTACTAGTGTGCTGCAAAAACCTTCAATTGGAGTGTTGTATTAGGTTCGCAATTATCCTCTGATGGTGCCATCTGGAGACACTTCTAGTGTGCTGCAAATAACTTCAATTGGAGTGCTATATTAGGTTTGTAACTATCCTCGTCGCTTTTTATCAGAAGACACTATTAGAGTGCTGCTAGGACATTCAATTGGAGTGTTGTTTTAGCGTTACTACTACCCTCTTTACTCTCAATACGGCGACACTACTAGACTGCTTAAAAAACCTTCAATTAAAGTGTTATATTAGGGTTGTAACAACCGTCTTCTCTTGCCGTCTTCTCTTGCCATCTTATGGTGTTGTATTGGTCAGCAACTGCCCTCTTCTTTCCATCCGCAGACATTACTAGAGTACTAAAGACTTTCAATTAGAGAGTTATATTAGCTTTGCTACTACCCACTTCCCTTGCCATCAAGAGACATTACTAGAGTGCTGCAAAGACCTTCAATTGGAGTGTTGTATTAGGGTTGCAACTATCCTCTTATGTTTCCATCTGGAGACACTTCTAGTGTGCTGCAAAGATCTTCAATTAGGGGTTGTATTAGGGTTGCAACTACCATCTTCTGTTAACATTTGGAGACACTAGTAGAGTGCTACAAAGACCTTAAATTGGATTGTTATACATGGGTTGCAAATGCCCTTCTTCTCTTCCCGTTTGGAGACAATAATAGAGTGCTTCAAACATCTTCAATTGGAGTGTTGTATTAGCGTTGCAACCACCATTTTCTCTTAACATCTAGAGACACTACTAGTGTGCTACTAATATCTTCAATTGGACTGTTGTATTAGGATTGCAACTACCCTCTTCTGTTGCCATCTGGAGACACTTCTAATGTGCTGCAAAGATTTTCAATCGGGTTGTTGTATTTGGGTTGCAACTACCATCTTGTGTTAACATTTGGAGACACTACTACAGTGCACCAAAGACTTTCAATTGAAGTGTTATATTTGGGTTGCAACTACGCTCTTCTCTTACCGTTTGGAGATATTACAAGAGTGCTTCAAACATCTTCAATTGGAGTATAGTATTAGGGTTACAACCACCATTTTCTCTAGCCATCTAGAGATACTACTAGTGTGCTACAAAGACCTTCAATTGAGTTGTTGTACAAGGGTGGTAACTACCCTCTTCTGTAACCATCTGGAGACACTTCTCGTGTGCTACAAAGATCTTCAATTGGAGTGTTCTATTAGGGTTGCAAGTACCCTCTTCTGTTAACATTTGAAGACACTACTAAAGTGCTACAAAGACCTTCAATTGGAGTTTTATATTTGGTTGCAACTACCCTCCTCTCTTACCGTCTGGAGACAATACTAGAGTGATTCAAACACCTTCAATCGGAGTGTTGTAAAGAGGTTACAACCATCATTTTCTCTTGCCATCTAGAGACACTACTAGTGTGCTGCAAAGACCTTCAATTGGAGTGTTGTATTTGGGTTGCAATAATCCTCTTACATTGTAATCTGGAGACATTCTAGTGTGCTGCAAAGATCTTCAATTGGGTGTTTTATTAGGGTTGCAACTAACCTCTTTTGTTAACATTTTGAGACAGTTCTAGAGTACTACAAAAACCTTCAAATGGAGTGTTATATTTTGTTGCAACTACCCACCTCTCTTCCCGTTTGGAGACATTACCACAGTAATATCTCTGCTACAAAACCCTTCAATGGGAGAGTTATACTAGATTTGCTACTACCCATTCTCTTTTCCTCTGGAGAAACTACTAGTGTGCAACATAGACCTTCAATTGGAGTGTTGTATTAGTGCAGTAACTACCGTCCTGTTGACATCTGGAGACACTTCCAGTGTGCTGAAAAGATCTTCAATTGGGGTGTTGTATTAGAGTTACAACTAGTAGAGTGCTACAAAGACCTTCAATTGAATTGTTATATTTGGGTTGCAACTACCCTCCTCTCTTCCCATTTGGAGACAATACTAGAGTGCTTCAAACACCTTAACTTGGAGTGTTGTATTAGGGTTACTACCACCGTTTCTCTTGCCATCTAGAGACACTACTAGTGGGCTACAAATATCATCAATTCGAGTGTTGTATTAGGGTATGCAACAACCCTCTTCTGTTCCCATCTAGAGATACTTCTAATATGCTGCAATGAGTTTCAATTGAGTTGTTGTATTAGTGTGCAACTACCATCTTGTGTTACATTTGGAGACACTACTAGAGTGCAACAAAGACCTTCAATTGAAGTGTTATATTGGGTTGCAACTAACCTCCTCCTTACCGTTTAGAGACAATACTAGAGTGCTCCAAACACCCTTCAAGTGGAGTGTTGTATTAGGGTTACAAACCACAATTTCTCTTGCCATCTAGAGACACTACTAGTGTTGTGCAAAGACCTTCATTGGGAGTGTCGTAGTAGGGTAGCAACTATCCTCTGCTGTTGCCATCTGGAGACACTTCCTAGTGTGCTGCAAAGATCTTCAATTGGGGTGTTGTATAGGGTTACAACTACCCTCTTCTTTAACATTGGGAGACACTACTACAGTGCAACAAAGGACCTTCAACTGGAGTTATTTTTGGGTTGCAACTACCCTCCTCTCTTACGCTCCGGAGACAATACAAGAGTGAGTCAACACCTTCAATCGGAGTGTTGTATTAAGGCAACCATCTTTCTCTTGGCATCTAGGAGACACTACTAGTGTGCTGCAAGACCTTCAATTGGAGTGTTGTATTAGGTTTGCTACTATCCTCTTATGGTTCCATCTGGAGACACTTCTAGTGTGCTGCAAATAACTTCAATTGGAGTGCTATATTAGGGTTGTAACTATCATCTTCGCTTGCCATCAGATTACACTATTAGAGTGCTACCAGCACATTCAATTGGAGTGTTGTATTAGTGTTACTACTACCCTCTTTTCTCTCCATACGGCGACACTACTAGACTGTGTAAAAACCTTCAATTAAGGTGTTGTATTAGGGTCGTAACTACCGTCTTCTCTTGTCATCTTATAGACACTATAGTGTGCTGCAAAGATATTAAATTATGGTGTTGTATTGGTGCCGCAACTACCCTCTTCTCTTTTCATCTGCAGACTTTACTAAAGTACTGTAAAGGCTTTTAATTGAGAGTTATATTAGCTTTGCTACTACCCACTTCCCTTGCCATCTAGAGACATTACTAGAGTGGTGCAAAAACCTTCAATTTGAGGTGTTGTATTAGGGTTGCAACTATCCTCTTATGTTGCCATCTGGAGACACTTCTAGTGTGCTGCAAACATCTTCAATTAGAGGTTGTATTAGGGTTGCCACTACCGTCTTCAGTTAACATTTGGAGACACTACTAGAGTGCTACAAAGACCTTCAATTGAATTGTAATATCTGGGTTGCAACTACATCTCTTACCGTTTGGGGACTTTACTAGAGTACTGTAAAGACCTTCAATTGGAGTATTAGCTTTGCTACGACCCACTTACTCTTGCCATCTAGAGACACTACTAGTGTGCTATTGGAGTGTCATATTTGGGTTGCAACTACCCTTCTCTCTTCCCGTTTGGAGACAATAATACAGTGCTTCAAACAACTTCAATTGAGTGTTGTATTAGGATTACAACCACCATTCTCTTGCCATCTAGGACACTACTAGCGTGCTACAAATATCTTCAATTGGAGTGTTGTAGTAGGGTTGCAACTACCCTCTTCTGTTGTCATCTAAAGACACTTCTAATATGCTGCAAAGATTTTCAATCGGGTTGTTGTATTTGGGTTGCAACAACCATCTTGTGTTAACTTTTGGAGGCACTACTACAGTGCAACAAAAACCTTCAATTGGATTGTTAAATTTGGGTTCCAACTACGCTCATCTCTTACCGTTTGGAGACATTACAAGAGTGCTTAAAACACCTTCAATTGGAGTGTTGTATTTGGGTTACAACCACCATTTTCTCTAGCCATCTAGAGATACTAATAGTGTGCTACAAAGACCTTCAATTGGGTTGTTGTACTAGGGTGGTAACTACCCTCTTCTGTAGCCATCTGGAGACACTTCTCGTGTGCTACAAAGATCTTCAACTGTGTTTTCTATTAGGGTTGCAAGTACCATCTTCTATTAACATTTGGAGACACTACTAGAGTGTTATAAAGACTTTCAATTGGAGTGTTATATTTGGTTGCATCTACCCTCCTCTCTTACCGTCTGGAGACAATACTAGTGTGATTCAAACACCTTCAATCGGAGTGTTGTTCTAAGCCTATAACCACCATTTTCTCTTAACATTTAGAAATACTACTAGTGTGCTACAAAGACCTTCAATTGGGTTGTTGTACTAGGGTGGTAACTACCCTCTTCTGTAGCCATCTGGAGACACTTCTCGTGTGCTACAAAGATCTTCAACTGTGTTTTCTATTAGGGTTGCAAGTACCATCTTCTGTTAACATTTGGAGACACTACTAGAGTGTTATAAAGACTTTCAATTGGAGTGTTATATTTGGTTGCATCTGCCCTCCTCTCTTACCGTCTGGAGACAATACTAGTGTGATTCAAACACCTTCAATCGGAGTGTTGTTCTAAGCCTATAACCACCATTTTCTCTTAACATTTAGAAATACTACTAGTGTGCTGCAAAGACCTTCAATTGGAGTGTTGTATTAAGGTTGCAACAATCCTCTTATGTTGCAATATGTGGAAACTTTTAGTGTGCTGTAAAGATCTTCAAATGGGTGTTTTATTAGGGTTGCAACTACCCTCTTCTGTTAACATTTGCAGACACTTCTAGTGTGCTACAAAAACCTTCAAATGGAGTGTTATATTTGGTAGCAACTACCCTCCTCTCTTTCTGTTTGGAGACTCTACTTGAGAGCTTGAAACAACTTCAATTGGAGTGTTGTTACAACCACCAATTTCTCTTGCCATCTAGAGACACTACTAGTGTGCTACAAAGATCTTCAATTGGGGTGTTGTATCAGGGTGGTAACTACCATCTTCTATTGCCATCTGGGGACACTTCTCGTGTTCTACAAAGATCTTCAATTGGGGTGTTGTATTAGTGTTGCAAGTACCCTCTTATGTTAAAATTTGGAGACACTACTAGAGTGCAACAAAGACCTTCAATTGGGGTGTTATATTTGGGTTGTAACTACCCTCCTCTCTCACCGTTTGGAGACATTATTAGAGTACAGTAAAGACCTTCTATTGGAGAGTTATATTAGCTTTGCTACTACCTACTTCACTTGTCATCTAGAGACACTACCAGTGTGACACAAAGACCTTCAATTGGAGTGTTGTATTAGTGTGGTAACTACCCTCTTCTGTTGACATCTGGAGACACTTCTAGTGTGTTGCAAAGATCTTCAATTGGGGTGTTGTATTAGGGTTGCAAGTATCCTCTTCTGTTAACATTTGGAGACACTACTAGAGTTCAACAGAGACCTTCAATTGTAGTGTTATATTTGGGTTGCAACTACCCCTCTCTTACCGTTTGGAGGCATTACTAGAGTACTGTGAAGACCTTCAATTGGAAAGTTATATTAGCTTTGGTACTACCCACTTCCCTTGCCATCTGGAGACATTACTAGAGTGCTGCAAAAACCTTCAATTGTAGTGTTGCATTAGGGTTACAACTATCCTCTTATGTAGCCATCTGGAGACACTTCTAGTGTGCTGCAATGATCTTCAGTTGGGGTGTTGTATTAGGGTTGCAACTACCCTCTTATGTTAACATTTAGAGACATTACTAGAATGCTAGAAGGAACTTCAATTGGAGTGTCATATTTGGGTTGCAACTGCCCTCCTCTCTTATTTTCTGGAGACAATACTAGAGTGATTCGAACACCATCAATCAGAGTGTTGTATTAATGTTACAAGCACCATTTTGTCTCGGCAACTAGAGACACTACTAGTGTGCTGCAAGAACCTTCAATTGGAGTGTTGTATTAGGTTCGCAATTATCCTCTGATGGTGCCATCTGGAGACACTTCTAGTGTGCTGCAAATAACTTCAATTGGAGTGCTATATTAGGTTTGTAACTATCCTCGTCGCTTTTTATCAGAAGACACTATTAGAGTGCTGCTAGGACATTCAATTGGAGTGTTGTTTTAGCGTTACTACTACCCTCTTTACTCTCAATACGGCGACACTACTAGACTGCTTAAAAAACCTTCAATTAAAGTGTTATATTAGGGTTGTAACAACCGTCTTCTCTTGCCGTCTTCTCTTGCCATCTTATGGTGTTGTATTGGTCAGCAACTGCCCTCTTCTCTTTCCATCCGCAGACATTACTAGAGTACTATAAAGACTTTCAATTAGAGAGTTATATTAGCTTTGCTACTACCCACTTCCCTTGCCATCAAGAGACATTACTAGAGTGCTGCAAAGACCTTCAATTGGAGTGTTGTATTAGGGTTGCAACTATCCTCTTATGTTTCCATCTGGAGACACTTCTAGTGTGCTGCAAAGATCTTCAATTAGGGGTTGTATTAGGGTTGCAACTACCATCTTCTGTTAACATTTGGAGACACTAGTAGAGTGCTACAAAGACCTTAAATTGGATTGTTATACATGGGTTGCAAATGCCCTTCTTCTCTTCCCGTTTGGAGACAATAATAGAGTGCTTCAAACATCTTCAATTGGAGTGTTGTATTAGCGTTGCAACCACCATTTTCTCTTAACATCTAGAGACACTACTAGTGTGCTACTAATATCTTCAATTGGACTGTTGTATTAGGATTGCAACTACCCTCTTCTGTTGCCATCTGGAGACACTTCTAATGTGCTGCAAAGATTTTCAATCGGGTTGTTGTATTTGGGTTGCAACTACCATCTTGTGTTAACATTTGGAGACACTACTACAGTGCACCAAAGACTTTCAATTGAAGTGTTATATTTGGGTTGCAACTACGCTCTTCTCTTACCGTTTGGAGATATTACAAGAGTGCTTCAAACATCTTCAATTGGAGTATAGTATTAGGGTTACAACCACCATTTTCTCTAGCCATCTAGAGATACTACTAGTGTGCTACAAAGACCTTCAATTGAGTTGTTGTACAAGGGTGGTAACTACCCTCTTCTGTAACCATCTGGAGACACTTCTCGTGTGCTACAAAGATCTTCAATTGGAGTGTTCTATTAGGGTTGCAAGTACCCTCTTCTGTTAACATTTGAAGACACTACTAAAGTGCTACAAAGACCTTCAATTGGAGTTTTATATTTGGTTGCAACTACCCTCCTCTCTTACCGTCTGGAGACAATACTAGAGTGATTCAAACACCTTCAATCGGAGTGTTGTAAAGAGGTTACAACCATCATTTTCTCTTGCCATCTAGAGACACTACTAGTGTGCTGCAAAGACCTTCAATTGGAGTGTTGTATTTGGGTTGCAATAATCCTCTTACATTGTAATCTGGAGACACTTCTAGTGTGCTGCAAAGATCTTCAATTGGGTGTTTTATTAGGGTTGCAACTAACCTCTTTTGTTAACATTTTGAGACAGTTCTAGAGTACTACAAAAACCTTCAAATGGAGTGTTATATTTTGTTGCAACTACCCACCTCTCTTCCCGTTTGGAGACATTACCACAGTAATATCTCTGCTACAAAACCCTTCAATGGGAGAGTTATACTAGATTTGCTACTACCCATTCTCTTTTCCTCTGGAGAAACTACTAGTGTGCAACATAGACCTTCAATTGGAGTGTTGTATTAGTGCAGTAACTACCGTCTTCTGTTGACATCTGGAGACACTTCCAGTGTGCTGAAAAGATCTTCAATTGGGGTGTTGTATTAGAGTTACAACTAGTAGAGTGCTACAAAGACCTTCAATTGAATTGTTATATTTGGGTTGCAACTACCCTCCTCTCTTCCCATTTGGAGACAATACTAGAGTGCTTCAAACACCTTAACTTGGAGTGTTGTATTAGGGTTACTACCACCGTTTTCTCTTGCCATCTAGAGACACTACTAGTGGGCTACAAATATCATCAATTCGAGTGTTGTATTAGGGTTGCAACAACCCTCTTCTGTTCCCATCTAGAGATACTTCTAATATGCTGCAATGATTTTCAATTGAGTTGTTGTATTAGTGTTGCAACTACCATCTTGTGTTAACATTTGGAGACACTACTAGAGTGCAACAAAGACCTTCAATTGAAGTGTTATATTTGGGTTGCAACTACCCTCCTCTCTTACCGTTTAGAGACAATACTAGAGTGCTCCAAACACCTTCAATTGGAGTGTTGTATTAGGGTTACAACCACAATTTTCTCTTGCCATCTAGAGACACTACTAGTGTGTTGCAAAGACCTTCAATTGGAGTGTCGTATTAGGGTAGCAACTATCCTCTTCTGTTGCCATCTGGAGACACTTCTAGTGTGCTGCAAAGATCTTCAATTGGGGTGTTGTATTAGGGTTACAACTACCCTCTTCTTTTAACATTGGGAGACACTACTACAGTGCAACAAAGACCTTCAACTGGAGTTATTTTTGGGTTGCAACTACCCTCCTCTCTTACCGTCTGGAGACAATACAAGAGTGAGTCAAACACCTTCAATCGGAGTGTTGTATTAAGGCAACCATCATTTTCTCTTGGCATCTAGAGACACTACTAGTGTGCTGCAAAGACCTTCAATTGGAGTGTTGTATTAGGTTTGCTACTATCCTCTTATGGTTCCATCTGGAGACACTTCTAGTGTGCTGCAAATAACTTCAATTGGAGTGCTATATTAGGGTTGTAACTATCATCTTCGCTTTCCATCAGATTACACTATTAGAGTGCTACCAGCACATTCAATTGGAGTGTTGTATTAGTGTTACTACTACCCTCTTTTCTCTCCATACGGCGACACTACTAGACTGTGTAAAAAACCTTCAATTAAGGTGTTGTATTAGGGTCGTAACTACCGTCTTCTCTTGTCATCTTATAGACACTACTAGTGTGCTGCAAAGATATTAAATTATGGTGTTGTATTGGTGCCGCAACTACCCTCTTCTCTTTTCATCTGCAGACTTTACTAAAGTACTGTAAAGGCTTTTAATTTGAGAGTTATATTAGCTTTGCTACTACCCACTTCCCTTGCCATCTAGAGACATTACTAGAGTGGTGCAAAAACCTTCAATTTGAGTGTTGTATTAGGGTTGCAACTATCCTCTTATGTTGCCATCTGGAGACACTTCTAGTGTGCTGCAAACATCTTCAATTAGAGGTTGTATTAGGGTTGCCACTACCGTCTTCAGTTAACATTTGGAGACACTACTAGAGTGCTACAAAGACCTTCAATTGAATTGTAATATCTGGGTTGCAACTACATCTCTTACCGTTTGGGGACTTTACTAGAGTACTGTAAAGACCTTCAATTGGAGTATTAGCTTTGCTACGACCCACTTATCTTGCCATCTAGAGACACTACTAGTGTGCTATTGGAGTTGTCATATTTGGGTTGCAACTACCCTTCTCTCTTCCCGTTTGGAGACAATAATACAGTGCTTCAAACAACTTCAATTGAAGTGTTGTATTAGGATTACAACCACCATTCTCTTGCCATCTAGAGACACTACTAGCGTGCTACAAATATCTTCAATTGGAGTGTTGTAGTAGGGTTGCAACTACCCTCTTCTGTTGTCATCTAAAGACACTTCTAATATGCTGCAAAGATTTTCAATCGGGTTGTTGTATTTGGGTTGCAACAACCATCTTGTGTTAACTTTTGGAGGCACTACTACAGTGCAACAAAAACCTTCAATTGGATTGTTAAATTTGGGTTCCAACTACGCTCATCTCTTACCGTTTGGAGACATTACAAGAGTGCTTAAAACACCTTCAATTGGAGTGTTGTATTTGGGTTACAACCACCATTTTCTCTAGCCATCTAGAGATACTAATAGTGTGCTACAAAGACCTTCAATTGGGTTGTTGTACTAGGGTGGTAACTACCCTCTTCTGTAGCCATCTGGAGACACTTCTCGTGTGCTACAAAGATCTTCAACTGTGTTTTCTATTAGGGTTGCAAGTACCATCTTCTATTAACATTTGGAGACACTACTAGAGTGTTATAAAGACTTTCAATTGGAGTGTTATATTTGGTTGCATCTACCCTCCTCTCTTACCGTCTGGAGACAATACTAGTGTGATTCAAACACCTTCAATCGGAGTGTTGTTCTAAGCCTATAACCACCATTTTCTCTTAACATTTAGAAATACTACTAGTGTGCTACAAAGACCTTCAATTGGGTTGTTGTACTAGGGTGGTAACTACCCTCTTCTGTAGCCATCTGGAGACACTTCTCGTGTGCTACAAAGATCTTCAACTGTGTTTTCTATTAGGGTTGCAAGTACCATCTTCTGTTAACATTTGGAGACACTACTAGAGTGTTATAAAGACTTTCAATTGGAGTGTTATATTTGGTTGCATCTGCCCTCCTCTCTTACCGTCTGGAGACAATACTAGTGTGATTCAAACACCTTCAATCGGAGTGTTGTTCTAAGCCTATAACCACCATTTTCTCTTAACATTTAGAAATACTACTAGTGTGCTGCAAAGACCTTCAATTGGAGTGTTGTATTAAGGTTGCAACAATCCTCTTATGTTGCAATATGTGGAAACTTTTAGTGTGCTGTAAAGATCTTCAAATGGGTGTTTTATTAGGGTTGCAACTACCCTCTTCTGTTAACATTTGCAGACACTTCTAGTGTGCTACAAAAACCTTCAAATGGAGTGTTATATTTGGTAGCAACTACCCTCCTCTCTTTCTGTTTGGAGACTCTACTTGAGAGCTTGAAACAACTTCAATTGGAGTGTTGTTACAACCACCAATTTCTCTTGCCATCTAGAGACACTACTAGTGTGCTACAAAGATCTTCAATTGGGGTGTTGTATCAGGGTGGTAACTACCATCTTCTATTGCCATCTGGGGACACTTCTCGTGTTCTACAAAGATCTTCAATTGGGGTGTTGTATTAGTGTTGCAAGTACCCTCTTATGTTAAAATTTGGAGACACTACTAGAGTGCAACAAAGACCTTCAATTGGGGTGTTATATTTGGGTTGTAACTACCCTCCTCTCTCACCGTTTGGAGACATTATTAGAGTACAGTAAAGACCTTCTATTGGAGAGTTATATTAGCTTTGCTACTACCTACTTCACTTGTCATCTAGAGACACTACCAGTGTGACACAAAGACCTTCAATTGGAGTGTTGTATTAGTGTGGTAACTACCCTCTTCTGTTGACATCTGGAGACACTTCTAGTGTGTTGCAAAGATCTTCAATTGGGGTGTTGTATTAGGGTTGCAAGTATCCTCTTCTGTTAACATTTGGAGACACTACTAGAGTTCAACAGAGACCTTCAATTGTAGTGTTATATTTGGGTTGCAACTACCCCTCTCTTACCGTTTGGAGGCATTACTAGAGTACTGTGAAGACCTTCAATTGGAAAGTTATATTAGCTTTGGTACTACCCACTTCCCTTGCCATCTGGAGACATTACTAGAGTGCTGCAAAAACCTTCAATTGTAGTGTTGCATTAGGGTTACAACTATCCTCTTATGTAGCCATCTGGAGACACTTCTAGTGTGCTGCAATGATCTTCAGTTGGGGTGTTGTATTAGGGTTGCAACTACCCTCTTATGTTAACATTTAGAGACATTACTAGAATGCTAGAAGGAACTTCAATTGGAGTGTCATATTTGGGTTGCAACTGCCCTCCTCTCTTATTTTCTGGAGACAATACTAGAGTGATTCGAACACCATCAATCAGAGTGTTGTATTAATGTTACAAGCACCATTTTGTCTCGGCAACTAGAGACACTACTAGTGTGCTGCAAAAACCTTCAATTGGAGTGTTGTATTAGGTTCGCAATTATCCTCTGATGGTGCCATCTGGAGACACTTCTAGTGTGCTGCAAATAACTTCAATTGGAGTGCTATATTAGGTTTGTAACTATCCTCGTCGCTTTTTATCAGAAGACACTATTAGAGTGCTGCTAGGACATTCAATTGGAGTGTTGTTTTAGCGTTACTACTACCCTCTTTACTCTCAATACGGCGACACTACTAGACTGCTTAAAAAACCTTCAATTAAAGTGTTATATTAGGGTTGTAACAACCGTCTTCTCTTGCCGTCTTCTCTTGCCATCTTATGGTGTTGTATTGGTCAGCAACTGCCCTCTTCTCTTTCCATCCGCAGACATTACTAGAGTACTATAAAGACTTTCAATTAGAGAGTTATATTAGCTTTGCTACTACCCACTTCCCTTGCCATCAAGAGACATTACTAGAGTGCTGCAAAGACCTTCAATTGGAGTGTTGTATTAGGGTTGCAACTATCCTCTTATGTTTCCATCTGGAGACACTTCTAGTGTGCTGCAAAGATCTTCAATTAGGGGTTGTATTAGGGTTGCAACTACCATCTTCTGTTAACATTTGGAGACACTAGTAGAGTGCTACAAAGACCTTAAATTGGATTGTTATACATGGGTTGCAAATGCCCTTCTTCTCTTCCCGTTTGGAGACAATAATAGAGTGCTTCAAACATCTTCAATTGGAGTGTTGTATTAGCGTTGCAACCACCATTTTCTCTTAACATCTAGAGACACTACTAGTGTGCTACTAATATCTTCAATTGGACTGTTGTATTAGGATTGCAACTACCCTCTTCTGTTGCCATCTGGAGACACTTCTAATGTGCTGCAAAGATTTTCAATCGGGTTGTTGTATTTGGGTTGCAACTACCATCTTGTGTTAACATTTGGAGACACTACTACAGTGCACCAAAGACTTTCAATTGAAGTGTTATATTTGGGTTGCAACTACGCTCTTCTCTTACCGTTTGGAGATATTACAAGAGTGCTTCAAACATCTTCAATTGGAGTATAGTATTAGGGTTACAACCACCATTTTCTCTAGCCATCTAGAGATACTACTAGTGTGCTACAAAGACCTTCAATTGAGTTGTTGTACAAGGGTGGTAACTACCCTCTTCTGTAACCATCTGGAGACACTTCTCGTGTGCTACAAAGATCTTCAATTGGAGTGTTCTATTAGGGTTGCAAGTACCCTCTTCTGTTAACATTTGAAGACACTACTAAAGTGCTACAAAGACCTTCAATTGGAGTTTTATATTTGGTTGCAACTACCCTCCTCTCTTACCGTCTGGAGACAATACTAGAGTGATTCAAACACCTTCAATCGGAGTGTTGTAAAGAGGTTACAACCATCATTTTCTCTTGCCATCTAGAGACACTACTAGTGTGCTGCAAAGACCTTCAATTGGAGTGTTGTATTTGGGTTGCAATAATCCTCTTACATTGTAATCTGGAGACACTTCTAGTGTGCTGCAAAGATCTTCAATTGGGTGTTTTATTAGGGTTGCAACTAACCTCTTTTGTTAACATTTTGAGACAGTTCTAGAGTACTACAAAAACCTTCAAATGGAGTGTTATATTTTGTTGCAACTACCCACCTCTCTTCCCGTTTGGAGACATTACCACAGTAATATCTCTGCTACAAAACCCTTCAATGGGAGAGTTATACTAGATTTGCTACTACCCATTCTCTTTTCCTCTGGAGAAACTACTAGTGTGCAACATAGACCTTCAATTGGAGTGTTGTATTAGTGCAGTAACTACCGTCTTCTGTTGACATCTGGAGACACTTCCAGTGTGCTGAAAAGATCTTCAATTGGGGTGTTGTATTAGAGTTACAACTAGTAGAGTGCTACAAAGACCTTCAATTGAATTGTTATATTTGGGTTGCAACTACCCTCCTCTCTTCCCATTTGGAGACAATACTAGAGTGCTTCAAACACCTTAACTTGGAGTGTTGTATTAGGGTTACTACCACCGTTTTCTCTTGCCATCTAGAGACACTACTAGTGGGCTACAAATATCATCAATTCGAGTGTTGTATTAGGGTTGCAACAACCCTCTTCTGTTCCCATCTAGAGATACTTCTAATATGCTGCAATGATTTTCAATTGAGTTGTTGTATTAGTGTTGCAACTACCATCTTGTGTTAACATTTGGAGACACTACTAGAGTGCAACAAAGACCTTCAATTGAAGTGTTATATTTGGGTTGCAACTACCCTCCTCTCTTACCGTTTAGAGACAATACTAGAGTGCTCCAAACACCTTCAATTGGAGTGTTGTATTAGGGTTACAACCACAATTTTCTCTTGCCATCTAGAGACACTACTAGTGTGTTGCAAAGACCTTCAATTGGAGTGTCGTATTAGGGTAGCAACTATCCTCTTCTGTTGCCATCTGGAGACACTTCTAGTGTGCTGCAAAGATCTTCAATTGGGGTGTTGTATTAGGGTTACAACTACCCTCTTCTTTTAACATTGGGAGACACTACTACAGTGCAACAAAGACCTTCAACTGGAGTTATTTTTGGGTTGCAACTACCCTCCTCTCTTACCGTCTGGAGACAATACAAGAGTGAGTCAAACACCTTCAATCGGAGTGTTATTAAGGCAACCATCATTTTCTCTTGGCATCTAGAGACACTACTAGTGTGCTGCAAAGACCTTCAATTGGAGTGTTGTATTAGGTTTGCTACTATCCTCTTATGGTTCCATCTGGAGACACTTCTAGTGTGCTGCAAATAACTTCAATTGGAGTGCTATATTAGGGTTGTAACTATCATCTTCGCTTTCCATCAGATTACACTATTAGAGTGCTACCAGCACATTCAATTGGAGTGTTGTATTAGTGTTACTACTACCCTCTTTCTCTCCATACGGCGACACTACTAGACTGTGTAAAAAACCTTCAATTAAGGTGTTGTATTAGGGTCGTAACTACCGTCTTCTCTTGTCATCTTATAGACACTACTAGTGTGCTGCAAAGATATTAAATTATGGTGTTGTATTGGTGCCGCAACTACCCTCTTCTCTTTTCATCTGCAGACTTTACTAAAGTACTGTAAAGGCTTTTAATTTGAGAGTTATATTAGCTTTGCTACTACCCACTTCCCTTGCCATCTAGAGACATTACTAGAGTGGTGCAAAACCTTCAATTTGAGTGTTGTATTAGGGTTGCAACTATCCTCTTATGTTGCCATCTGGAGACACTTCTAGTGTGCTGCAAACATCTTCAATTAGAGGTTGTATTAGGGTTGCCACTACCGTCTTCAGTTAACATTTGGAGACACTACTAGTGCTACAAAGACCTTCAATTGAATTGTATATCTGGGTTGCAACTACATCTCTTACCGTTTGGGGACTTTACTAGAGTACTGTAAAGACCTTCAATTGGAGTATTAGCTTTGCTACGACCCACTTATCTTGCCATCTAGAGACACTACTAGTGTGCTATTGGAGTTGTCATATTTGGGTTGCAACTACCCTTCTCTCTTCCCGTTTGGAGACAATAATACAGTGCTTCAAACAACTTCAATTGAAGTGTTGTATTAGGATTACAACCACCATTCTCTTGCCATCTAGAGACACTACTAGCGTGCTACAAATATCTTCAATTGGAGTGTTGTAGTAGGGTTGCAACTACCCTCTTCTGTTGTCATCTAAAGACACTTCTAATATGCTGCAAAGATTTTCAATCGGGTTGTTGTATTTGGGTTGCAACAACCATCTTGTGTTAACTTTTGGAGGCACTACTACAGTGCAACAAAACCTTCAATTGGATTGTTAAATTTGGGTTCCAACTACGCTCATCTCTTACCGTTTGGAGACATTACAAGAGTGCTTAAAACACCTTCAATTGGAGTGTTGTATTTGGGTTACAACCACCATTTTCTCTAGCCATCTAGAGATACTAATAGTGTGCTACAAAGACCTTCAATTGGGTTGTTGTACTAGGGTGGTAACTACCCTCTTCTGTAGCCATCTGGAGACACTTCTCGTGTGCTACAAAGATCTTCAACTGTGTTTCTATTAGGGTTGCAAGTACCATCTTCTATTAACATTTGGAGACACTACTAGAGTGTTATAAAGACTTTCAATTGGAGTGTTATATTTGGTTGCATCTACCCTCCTCTCTTACCGTCTGGAGACAATACTAGTGTGATTCAAACACCTTCAATCGGAGTGTTGTTCTAAGCCTATAACCACCATTTTCTCTTAACATTTAGAAATACTACTAGTGTGCTACAAAGACCTTCAATTGGGTTGTTGTACTAGGGTGGTAACTACCCTCTTCTGTAGCCATCTGGAGACACTTCTCGTGGCTACAAAGATCTTCAACTGTGTTTTCTATTAGGGTTGCAAGTACCATCTTCTGTTAACATTTGGAGACACTACTAGAGTGTTATAAAGACTTTCAATTGGAGTGTTATATTTGGTTGCATCTGCCCTCCTCTCTTACCGTCTGGAGACAATACTAGTGTGATTCAAACACCTTCAATCGGAGTGTTGTTCTAAGCCTATAACCACCATTTTCTCTTAACATTTAGAAATACTACTAGTGTGCTGCAAAGACCTTCAATTGGAGTGTTGTATTAAGGTTACAATCCTCTTATGTTGCAATATGTGGAAACTTTTAGTGTGCTGTAAGATCTTCAAATGGGTGTTTTATTAGGGTTGCAACTACCCTCTTCTGTTAACATTTGCAGACACTTCTAGTGTGCTACAAAAACCTTCAAATGGAGTGTTATATTTGGTAGCAACTACCCTCCTCTCTTCCCATGTGGAGACTTTACTAGAGAGCTTGAAACAACTTCAATTGGAGTGTTGTTACAACCACCATTTTCTCTTGCCATCTAGAGACACTACTAGTGTGCTACAAAGATCTTCAATTGGGGTGTTGTATTAGGGTGGTAACTACCCTCTTCAATTGCCATCTGGGGACACTTCTCGTGTTCAACAAAGATCTTCAATTGGGGTGTTGTATTAGTGTTGCATGTACCCTCTTATGTTAAAATTTGGAGACACTACTAGAGTGCAACAAAGACCTTCAATTGGGTGTTATATTTGGGTTGTAACTACCCTCCTCTCCACCGTTTGGAGACATTATTAGAGTACAGTAAAGACCTTCTATTGGAGAGTTATATTAGCTTTGCTACTACCTACTTCACTTGTCATCTAGAGACACTACCAGTGTGACACAAAGACCTTCAATTGGAGTGTTGTATTAGTGTGGTAACTACCCTCTTCTGTTGACATCTGGAGACACTTCTAGTGTGTTGCAAAGATCTTCAATTGGGGTGTTGTATTAGGGTTGCAAGTATCCTCTTCTGTTAACATTTGGAGACACTACTAGAGTTCAACAGAGACCTTCAATTGTAGTGTTATATTTGGGTTGCAACTACCCCTCTCTTACCGTTTGGAGGCATTACTAGAGTACTGTGAAGACCTTCAATTGGAAAGTTATATTAGCTTTGGTACTACCCACTTCCCTTGCCATCTGGAGACATTACTAGAGTGCTGCAAAAACCTTCAATTGTAGTGTTGCATTAGGGTTACAACTATCCTCTTATGTAGCCATCTGGAGACACTTCTAGTGTGCTGCAATGATCTTCAGTTGGGGTGTTGTATTAGGGTTGCAACTACCCTCTTATGTTAACATTTAGAGACATTACTAGAATGCTAGAAGGAACTTCAATTGGAGTGTCATATTTGGGTTGCAACTGCCCTCCTCTCTTATTTTCTGGAGACAATACTAGAGTGATTCGAACACCATCAATCAGAGTGTTGTATTAATGTTACAAGCACCATTTTGTCTCGGCAACTAGAGACACTACTAGTGTGCTGCAAAAACCTTCAATTGGAGTGTTGTATTAGGTTCGCAATTATCCTCTGATGGTGCCATCTGGAGACACTTCTAGTGTGCTGCAAATAACTTCAATTGGAGTGCTATATTAGGTTTGTAACTATCCTCGTCGCTTTTTATCAGAAGACACTATTAGAGTGCTGCTAGGACATTCAATTGGAGTGTTGTTTTAGCGTTACTACTACCCTCTTTACTCTCAATACGGCGACACTACTAGACTGCTTAAAAAACCTTCAATTAAAGTGTTATATTAGGGTTGTAACAACCGTCTTCTCTTGCCGTCTTCTCTTGCCATCTTATGGTGTTGTATTGGTCAGCAACTGCCCTCTTCTCTTTCCATCCGCAGACATTACTAGAGTACTATAAAGACTTTCAATTAGAGAGTTATATTAGCTTTGCTACTACCCACTTCCCTTGCCATCAAGAGACATTACTAGAGTGCTGCAAAGACCTTCAATTGGAGTGTTGTATTAGGGTTGCAACTATCCTCTTATGTTTCCATCTGGAGACACTTCTAGTGTGCTGCAAAGATCTTCAATTAGGGGTTGTATTAGGGTTGCAACTACCATCTTCTGTTAACATTTGGAGACACTAGTAGAGTGCTACAAAGACCTTAAATTGGATTGTTATACATGGGTTGCAAATGCCCTTCTTCTCTTCCCGTTTGGAGACAATAATAGAGTGCTTCAAACATCTTCAATTGGAGTGTTGTATTAGCGTTGCAACCACCATTTTCTCTTAACATCTAGAGACACTACTAGTGTGCTACTAATATCTTCAATTGGACTGTTGTATTAGGATTGCAACTACCCTCTTCTGTTGCCATCTGGAGACACTTCTAATGTGCTGCAAAGATTTTCAATCGGGTTGTTGTATTTGGGTTGCAACTACCATCTTGTGTTAACATTTGGAGACACTACTACAGTGCACCAAAGACTTTCAATTGAAGTGTTATATTGGGTTGCAACTACGCTCTTCTCTTACCGTTTGGAGATATTACAAGAGTGCTTCAAACATCTTCAATTGGAGTATAGTATTAGGGTTACAACCACCATTTTCTCTAGCCATCTAGAGATACTACTAGTGTGCTACAAAGACCTTCAATTGAGTTGTTGTACAAGGGTGGTAACTACCCCTTCTGTAACCATCTGGAGACACTTCTCGTGTGCTACAAAGATCTTCAATTGGAGTGTTCTATTAGGGTTGCAAGTACCCTCTTCTGTTAACATTTGAAGACACTACTAAAGTGCTACAAAGACCTTCAATTGGAGTTTTATATTTGGTTGCAACTACCCTCCTCTCTTACCGTCTGGAGACAATACTAGAGTGATTCAAACACCTTCAATCGGAGTGTTGTAAAGAGGTTACAACCATCATTTTCTCTTGCCATCTAGAGACACTACTAGTGTGCTGCAAAGACCTTCAATTGGAGTGTTGTATTTGGGTTGCAATAATCCTCTTACATTGTAATCTGGAGACACTTCTAGTGTGCTGCAAAGATCTTCAATTGGGTGTTTTATTAGGGTTGCAACTAACCTCTTTTGTTAACATTTTGAGACAGTTCTAGAGTACTACAAAAACCTTCAAATGGAGTGTTATATTTTGTTGCAACTACCCACCTCTCTTCCCGTTTGGAGACATTACCACAGTAATATCTCTGCTACAAAACCCTTCAATGGGAGAGTTATACTAGATTTGCTACTACCCATTCTCTTTTCCTCTGGAGAAACTACTAGTGTGCAACATAGACCTTCAATTGGAGTGTTGTATTAGTGCAGTAACTACCGTCTTCTGTTGACATCTGGAGACACTTCCAGTGTGCTGAAAAGATCTTCAATTGGGGTGTTGTATTAGAGTTACAACTAGTAGAGTGCTACAAAGACCTTCAATTGAATTGTTATATTTGGGTTGCAACACCCTCCTCTCTTCCCATTTGGAGACAATACTAGAGTGCTTCAAACACCTTAACTTGGAGTGTTGTATTAGGGTTACTACCACCGTTTTCTCTTGCCATCTAGAGACACTACTAGTGGGCTACAAATATCATCAATTCGAGTGTTGTATTAGGGTTGCAACAACCCTCTTCTGTTCCCATCTAGAGATACTTCTAATATGCTGCAATGATTTTCAATTGAGTTGTTGTATTAGTGTTGCAACTACCATCTTGTGTTAACATTTGGAGACACTACTAGAGTGCAACAAAGACCTTCAATTGAAGTGTTATATTTGGGTTGCAACTACCCTCCTCTCTTACCGTTTAGAGACAATACTAGAGTGCTCCAAACACCTTCAATTGGAGTGTTGTATTAGGGTTACAACCACAATTTTCTCTTGCCATCTAGAGACACTACTAGTGTGTTGCAAAGACCTTCAATTGGAGTGTCGTATTAGGGTAGCAACTATCCTCTTCTGTTGCCATCTGGAGACACTTCTAGTGTGCTGCAAAGATCTTCAATTGGGGTGTTGTATTAGGGTTACAACTACCCTCTTCTTTTAACATTGGGAGACACTACTACAGTGCAACAAAGACCTTCAACTGGAGTTATTTTTGGGTTGCAACTACCCTCCTCTCTTACCGTCTGGAGACAATACAAGAGTGAGTCAAACACCTTCAATCGGAGTGTTGTATTAAGGCAACCATCATTTTCTCTTGGCATCTAGAGACACTACTAGTGTGCTGCAAAGACCTTCAATTGGAGTGTTGTATTAGGTTTGCTACTATCCTCTTATGGTTCCATCTGGAGACACTTCTAGTGTGCTGCAAATAACTTCAATTGGAGTGCTATATTAGGGTTGTAACTATCATCTTCGCTTTCCATCAGATTACACTATTAGAGTGCTACCAGCACATTCAATTGGAGTGTGTATTAGTGTTA
>JAJGRW010002417.1:0-151593 GCA_025461045.1 Carex parvula
TAATTGTGTCGCTTTAGAAAACATTAGGAGGACCAATTATACAGGAAGCTCGTTGTTGCAACTTTTATCTACTAGACTGACCAGTGGGGGCCAGTTGTCAAGAATATGTTGGATACTAGCGCACAACTCTCTTTACGGCTTTACCCCACCCGGCTTGGTCTCTCATTGGAGAATCGCTCTCTCTCTCCACCATTGCGATTCTCCGTCTCGCTCGTCTTGTTCGCTTTAGTTTTTTGCTTTTCTTTTTATTCTTTCCGTTTCTGGCAACATTTCAATCCATGAAGGCTTAAAACCAGCAAAACCAGCGCCTTCTTCACCTTCATGGAATCCAGCTATTCGGGTATATCTCTTCTTCTTTTCTCTCTTTTTCTTATAAAAGAAAGCGGGCTACTCAATTCCTGCGATTTTTATAATTTTACAGCTACTAATATGTATAACATCTAATCTAAGGCTCCATATTTCTCGATTTGTTTGCTAATGCACCTAATTTTTCTCCTGTAGTTTGTTCCTTTTTTGCATTTGTTAATGCGCTGCATACATTTATGGCTTTAAACACGTCTTAAGCAACCACATCATCGATATTATACTTCAATGAAATTTGCAATTCATAATATATGTGCACACAAACTACACACTGCAAGTCAAATTACAGTTTTTTCACTTACAAGCTGACGCTCTTCAGCTTGTTATCGTCTCCACCCTAATTATGATTATTCTCTAAGATAATTTTAGATTAACCAAATGTAGAGGGCTTTTGTTTCCTGAATTGGAGTACGATTGATTTTGAATGATACTAACTAACATTATGATTTTTCAATGATACTGATTAACACTGATTATTCTCTCATCAAGTTTGTAGCTTTTTTCTATTTTTTTGTTTTTCATTAACTTTAAAGAATCTTTATTTTTTTTATACAGGTGGTGCAAGCGAAGCAGAAAATAGTGGCAATCTAAGCCTAGAGAGAAAGAGAGAATTAGTGTATGAAATTTCTAAAAATATCAATGATGCCCGCGAATTTCTTCAGTCATGGACCCGCAAAGAACTAATTCAACTAATATGCTTTGAATCAGGGAAAGAGAGAAAATACACCAGCCTACCTAAACCTAAAATGATAAACCAACTTCTCAAGCTTGTTTCACGAAAGTCAAATATGGTAAACTATGGGCAAGATGCAAATAAAGATAATCCAAGGGTCACAGATGCAACAATTGAGGGGTCAGTGTGTGACAATGCATTTTGTCTTGCCCCATTAAGTGTAGGTGAGGACTATTGTAAAAGATGCAAATATGGAGAGTTTGAGGGGCCTGGTACCACAAACCATGACCAGGAGCGGAATTTGGATGAACTGGTAGATACCATTGTCCCAAACGGACTCAAAAGGAAGGCAACAAATTCAAGGTTGAAGAATTCTGGGGGCAAAGATGCAAAGACTGATCGTCCTAAACGAAAGGCAAATACAGAAAATTCTACGGACAAAGATCTAAAACCTGATCAGCTGGTTTGTGAAAATGTTGCATGTCGAGCCAAACTAAATATGGGCGACATATATTGTAAAAGATGTTCTTGTTGTATTTGTTGCAAGTTTGATGAGAACAAGGACCCAAGCCTATGGCTGGTGTGTAGTTCAGACGCACCTTTTACGAATGAATCATGTGGCGCCACCTGTCACCTGAGGTGTGCACTGAAGCATGAAAAATCTGGCATTCAGAAGAAGAGTGTATGCAGTGAGAAATTGGATGGAGCTTTCTATTGTGTTTTTTGTGGAAAGGTCAACTCCCTATTGGGGTAAGATTTTTGTTTCAACAGTTTGATGTTCTCTTTTTAACAGTAATTGCAGGAGATGGTGCTGTATGCCTGTATCAGATATCACTGGCATTTAATGTGTAATGGCTTTGTCCTGACTCATTTGATGTGGTACCAACATCTTATCAACTCATTTTCTATGTGTTTTATGGCTTGACAGACCCATACTGGTCAGTACCAACAGAATTTGAAATTCGCTGTTACAAGCTAGCCGGGGTCATGTGGTATGAATTGGCTGTTACATCTCAGTACTAATCTGCTTCCTGCTTATTTTTCCTTGGAACGCTAATATCATTTATCTTTATGACAGGTGCTTGAGGAAACAACTGGCAACTGCAATAAGTGCGAGAAGAGTAGATGCATTGTGTGAAAGGCTCTTCCTCAGCAACAAGATACTCACAGGAACTGAGAGTTACAAGGAAATTGGAAAAACTGTAAGTCTAGCAGTATCAAAATTGAAGAAGGAAGTAGGCCCTCTTGACAAGGTCACAGCAGCCAATGCAAGGGGCATTGTGAACAGACTGAACTGTGGTCCCGAGGTTCAGAAGCTATGTGTTTCAGCATTGGTGGCACTGGATCAAATGCTTGGTTGTCAGTTGGGTATTGAGACAACTAATTCTGGGCCTAAACACCTAGGTAGCATCTTATTTATTGTTTAATTTCATTTTTTATTGCTTTTGGAAATCCATAGCTTTGCCAATGCCCTCATTACTGTGGTATACTGTAAGGAGTTTTCATATGCACCACCTTTCTTGATATAGGAATAATTTCTTGTGTGCCCTTGTTCCATAACAATGACATGCATATTCTGAAAAAAGTACCATATGCCATTCTAAAATATGCAAATGCCCTCGACACCTCCTTTCCCTATTTCTCGAAAAAGCATTTCGAGGATTGTCTGTTTTATCTATTTATAGCAAAAACAAAAAAACGAAGAATTTGGTATTTTCTTGAATAAAAATACAAGAAGGAGGTGTCTTAGTATATTTTTATGTTTGTAAGGGCTTACATAACAATTCCCATATTTTGTAGGGTTTACATTATCTTTCTTCTTATTATTTTGAAAGTATATTCAAGAAATTTTGTACAGGTAAACGTGAAATTTCAATTTGATAGAATACTTCAGCAGTATTTGTTTGATTTATTTAGAATTCTGTCGGTAATTTGTTAGTTCCTTTTTGTTAATATCTTTTCTTCTATTTACTGATGTGCCTTTTATTATTGTTGTTATCTCGGTCAGCATTGTCCTGCCTATATTCCTTTCATAGTTTCAGACTTGCCTTTTAATCTTATTTGGTATTTTGACCCACTATTCAGGTTCACATGCTTTTCAAATCCAGTTTAAGGAGGTGACCCACTCTTCAGTGAATATATCTCTCCTCGCAACTGAAGTCATGTTTGAAGAAAATATAATTGGCTGTTCTATTTGGTACCAGAATCTCGATTCTATAGAATATCCGGAGAAAACCGATTGTTTGATTCTTAAACATGAAACCAATGTCCCAATTTCAGGTCTAATACCTTCAACTGAATACTACTTCAAAGCATGCCCATTTAGTAAGACGAGAGAACTTGGCACATGGGAGGCCAAGTGCATGACACAGAGCCTTACTGAGTTATCAGATCCAGGTTTGAGGAAAGAGCCGACTCGAGATCTAGATTCACAAAAGGGCTCAACAAACTCGAGCGAAAACAATAACTTGCCACCAAAAAATGCTTCAGTTGTTTCACTGCCTCTTATGGGGTCAAATTCTTGTGCCTTAGAAATGCTGCCAAAAAAACCCAATAAAGCTGACACGCCCGTTTTGGTACCCAGAAATGAGTCTGCAGAGCAGCGGTACGAGTACTGTGTTAAGGTTATAAGGTGGCTGGAGTATGAGGGTTATATGCAAAGGGAGTTGCGGGTCAAGTTTCTCACATGGTTTAGTGTTAAGGCAACTGATCAAGAGAGACGGGTGGTTAACACATTTATTAATGTGCTGCTAGATGATCCAGCAAGTCTGGTTGCACAATTATTGGATGCATTTATGGATGGTATTTCTGGCAAGGAGAAACCGATTGATAAAAGGGCCTTCTTAGCAAAATTTTGGCATTAAGGGGCTTCTTGGTTGATTTGTTAGCATTGTTCTTATTTTTATAGGGAGATGTTCCTCTTTAAATTAGTTTTAGATTCGAGGCAATGAACATTTGATCTAATAAGCTATTTTTGTTATTTAGTGTTCCAAAAACAGTAAATGCATCATTCTTACTTAACTAGATTGCACCTGTACATATACTAATTAACTACAAAATCAAGCATGAGATCACTGAAATAGAACAAATGAGCTGGAACTGCTTACTACATCAATGCCATGGCAGGGTCTAATGCATAACTTCGTATCAAGGACGAGAAGCTGTTACTTTTCTAAAAGAACAACATGAATATGTTTTTCTTCATCTAACCGTTCACATTTTTTATACGTGAATCTCGATGAAGGTCAATGGTTAGATGAGAAAAAAAGGACAAGTTTCTGTTTCTTCGAAAGAAAAACAACAGATTTCATTCCTAAATCCAAATAATCTGTATAAAAAAAAATTGTATTTTTCAATCTCCAATCCTCTTTATGTATCGTAATAGCAGGATTCAATATTTAGTAGACTTTATCTATCTTGGAATTTCCATATTGATCAATGTTTAACCAGTCAGATCAAGCTATATATCAGATCTTTTCTATACCATGTCATTTTTTATAATTATTAGGTCCATATAGAAAAACTACAAAAAAACATATTAAAATAATCACAATATATATTTAATGCTAGACTTATTTTGCTCGATGATAAGACAATTTTATTAAAACAAATTTATTCCATTAATATACTTTGCAAATTGCATTGGAGCTTCTAAAACACCAAGTAGCATACGTAATTGCTAAACTTTAGAGGGTCCTACTTGCAAAGTTTGGGAGTTAGCAACATTGGCCTCTGTTGCATCCAAATCCCATGCGTACTGTACAAATCCTTAACGAACAGATAGTGATCGGACGATCGTACGCCCCAGACAAGACGGACGGACCCGTCCAAGATTGGAGGGTATTCGGGGAATCTTTTCTCGTGTATCCTCTGAGATATCTCATATTTTGCGTGACCGATGTGTCCAGTGCCTATTCGGGGATAGCGCTGGGCCCAATATCATTTAATCTTTGAGATTCGTGTAGAACGTATCTGAACGGTTGTGATTTTCCATAGGGTCACGCAAATATGAGATATCTCAGAGGATAATGTAAAACATTGAAGTAAAACATATATTAGAACGTATTTGAAAGGTTGTGATTTTCCATTGGCTGTGGCTCCACTACTGGTTGCACTACCACAATAGAGATTATATTAGTTTCTTATTGTATTATAGTATTATATTTTATTGAAACAATTAAAGCAGGGGTTTTTCTCAAGAAAAAAAATAAAAGCAGGGGTCGGATAGATAAAGCAGGGCTAGCATGAAATAGATCGGCCCAATAGAGCTGGGCCTACTTCTAAACGGACCCCGATCTAGTTTTCATCATTTATACAAACTATACAAAATCCCGAACTTTCCTTCTCTCCAAGTAACCTAGTAAGCAAAAAGAAGAGAAGAGAGAAAAACCTAGTCGGACTTGGATCGAACATCATACGGACAGAGAGATGGATCCACAGCTGAGAGAGGTGGCGCAGCTCTTTGAGCGATTCAAGGCGGCGTTCGTAAGGAAAGATTTCAATACTTGCGCTACACTTCTTACTCAGCTCAAGGTTGTTTTCTCTTCTTTTGCCTTTGGTATTCGTTTTTTACTATTGTTGAGAAGGGAAGGCAGTTGAAAGAGATCTTAGTTTCAAGCTGTCATTTGTATGATTGTGTATCCTAATTGACAGTGTGCATAAACCTGTGAAAGTATTTGGGCAAATCCCAATTGAGGTTCTAATAGAAACACAGAATTAAATTTTAATTGTTTCTCTTTTCCAATAGTACTTTGTGAAATGCTTTCTTCTGGTTTCGAACAAATTTTTTTTATTCTGGTGCTGTCAGCCGAAGTTACAGCTGTTACTTAAGATAATGATAACCTCAATTTTACCACCAGCCAAATTATTTAATTTAAGCCTCAGTTGACCCACAATATATATGTGTTATTAATTTCAATATTGTTCATCTTTAATTTATTTCTTTTTCTTAATTAAACCATGTAGTGTGCCTTGATTAGTAGTCAATACTTGAACTTGATCTAGTTTTATATTCTTGTGACATGCAGTCAAATGTTCTGTTTTCTTATCATTTGTTAAATCAAACTAACTGAAATGAATTCATGGATGTAGGTCCTCTTAACAAAATTTCCAAGTCTCCCGCCATCCTTCCAACCTACACCAAATGCTTCAGAGGAGTTAACTATAGCAAGTAATGTCTGAATGCTTTTTTATTGTTTCCTAGGGATATTTCTTTTTTGCCACTCTTTGTTTTGTGACCACCTTATAAAGGAAGCTCTCGTATGCATCAAATGGATTATCATCCGGCTGTCTAATTTAAATTTTTTTGTGTTATTGTTTTGATTTCAGGACAAATATATGAGCATGCAGTTGTGTTGAGTGTGAAAATAGAAGACCAAGAAGCGTTTGAGAGGGATTTCTCACAGCTCAAGCCGTATTACACCGACACCTGGTATTATATTCTCTTTTTTCCTTACCTTGAGCTAATTATTTACTGTATTAGAAGCATAGGTTTCGTTGGATGGACTGTTAATGGCAGTAACCTTATGCTTTGTTGTTATTACCATTTTGGAAATCAGTATTAAATTCAGTACAGCACCTGTCTATTGCAGATTACTCTTCCTATTAAGTTGTAAACTATCAGTTCATAGAAATGAATTGTTTGCAAATCCATTCCTTGTTGCTTTTAGGGCCCTACCAAATTTTTCAATGACTTGTTTAAAGCAAAAAAAGTTTTTAGATCCTGTCTACTATTTAGTTATAAGTTTGTTGATATAATAAACAACTTACCTTACCTTTTGGAATACCCAAAAGGTCCTTGGTGTGATCCAGAACATTTAAAAGTTATATATTTTTGTAAATTCGACATTTACAGCAACATAATACCACCATCACCCGAAGAGTACCCTATTCTGGGACTGAACCTGCTGAGACTACTGGTACAGAACAGAATTGCTGAGTTCCATACCGAATTGGAATTGTTACCACCAAGTGCACTGGAAAATCCATGCATAAATCACGCTGTGGAATTGGAGCAGTCTTTCATGGAAGGGGCTTATAACCGTATATTTAATGCCAGACAGGCCGTGCCGCATGAAACCTATGTTTATTTCATGGACCTCCTTGCAAAAACTGTCAGGTAATTGTTTGACTTATTGTAGTGTAAATTGGAGACAAAATGTGACTTGAGTGAGTCTTAACTGGGACCAGTTTTTTTACCATGCTATTTCAAGGGATTTTTTTATTTGTATATGTTGGTGTTTAACTGCTCAAGTGAGATAGGTAATTAGGTCAAAGTGAGGAATCATTTAGCAATTTTGGGTAGTTGATGTGCAGTTGGGTTTAGTATCGGGTTTAGTTCCTCATTTGATGCTTGATTTAGGCTAATTGGAGTTTTAAATTCTTTGGCAAATGCTATATTTTGAAAAATTGAAAAATAATATTACAGAATAATTATGCTTCTTTCCAGTACAGAACAATATACAAGAGCTAGTACTTATTTAAATAAATTAATGTATTTGCATATAGAGAAGCTTCTAGATCTGCTTTAGGCATGCTGCAAGTTAAATTTATGTCCGAGTACAACTCTATTTACTTTGGCAGAGGTTTCATTTCTTATTGCGTGGTATTTATGCAGGGATGAGATAGCTGGATGCAGTGAGAAAGCATATGATTATTTGACAATAAATGATGCCAAGAAAATGTTCATGTTCTCCTCTGATCAAGAGGTTTCTCAGTATATTTCTGAGGTATTCCTTTTGTTGCTTTTTAGATAGTAACTGAAATGATCTTTTTAAATTTCTTTACTGTTTTTTTATTGGTTTTATACTACACTACATCTTACAACATCAGGAAGCTACCTAGGAATTGTTAGCAACTCATGCCTTTATGATATTCAAAGGTCATCAAGTATTTGAACGGAAAGAAAATTATTAAGCTTATCTATTGACATGTATGGCACAGCACTACAGCTGTTGCAATCTTTTCACGCTTTTCTCATTCTTTCAAGTCCTACTGAACAAAATATACAAATCCGCATTTTAGCGGTTTTTAGCCTATAGGGAGGAATATAATGACACTATTCTTAAGGTGGGATCCCTCGTGCTAATTAGTTAAGACCCAAATGATAATATTGGGTTCTTATTGACTTATATGAGTTGGCAAAGAGACTTACACGTATTCAACATCTAACTATTTTTTTTTTTTGACAGGAGCATCCGGAGTGGGAAATTAGGGATGGTTGTGTGTTCTTCCAAAAGGCGAAAGAGTCGCAACCTTGGAAGGAAATACCATCATTCCAGTTGATTAACCAGACTCTGAGCTATGCACGAGAACTCGAGCGCATCGTCTAATTGAATTTCTTTTGTGTCTTTGTATACCTTCGATTGTGCTGTGGTACAATTTATTTTAGTCCATATTTGTTTGAGGATTTGCACTTAAGTTGTTGGTTCGCGTCTTTGTATCAGAATTCCGTGCCCTGCAGATTACTTTTATTCCTCTATGCCAGTTAACCTTTCCAAGCTATCTCATAAGTTGCAGTTCATTTTTCAATTTGTGTCATGCTTCGTTTCACCCCTGTAAAATGTTGGAACTGTCAGGGCATAGGGACTTTGCTCATTCATTCTCTACATAAATTGGAGAGTGAAATGACATTTCGGTGGGTTCTACACCAATTAGACATTGAAATTTTGAAATATTGAAAATTTTCTAATACGTGGCTTATGGTGGGCAACAATTACACATTTTTCTCGCTCTTTTCTTTCCGGAGGAACTAAGAGCGAATTGTGTATCCAACTCAGACAAGTATGGCGTCTACTTTTTCTATGTTTCCACGTCTTCAGGCTTTCGGTCATATCACATTTGTACCTAGTGAAAATAGAATACTCTTGGCTGAGCCAAAATTAATTCGGAGTTTATTTGAAATATGAGGGGAGAGGGGTCTGCTTCAAAATTTGTGCCAGATTAAAACAGATGACTCAGTTCTCATTATACATGATTAGGTATTGCAGATGTGAATTCATTTGTACCTTCATCAGTTGATCATGTTTTCGTTTTCATGTAGGAGTGAGGCTACGGTGCTATGCATAGCACCAATTGGGTCCGTACTACGGCTCAAAATTTGACTTTTTAAAATTCTAACGGTTGATCCGAACTATTTAACATGATTATAAAATGAATATGTACTTGCAAATCAGATTTTACTATTTTTTCGAAAATCACTTGATCTGAACATTCTAGACCATCCAGAAACAGCCTATCTAAAAAAATAGTAAAAAAAATAAAAAAAAAATGTAAAATGTGGTTTGCAAGTACATATTCATTTTATAATCATGTTGAACGGTTCGAATCGACTGTTAGAATTTTGAAAAATCAAATTTTGAGCCGTAGCACGGACCCAATCCGTGCTATACATAGCACCGTAGCCTCACTCTTCATGTAGATAAGAACATGTGTTTAATATGCATAAAATACAGACTTTGAAAACAATTTTTTTTAGAATTTTTTTTGAAATACTCTTCCTTGTCAAATATAAACAAAATATCCCTTCTCAAAAACAAAATGTCCATTCGAACCCCACTTCTCCCCTCTTTTCCCCTCCCTCCCACTCCTCTCCGTCAAACTGTGCTCGTGGTTCCAATATAACAATGCCTAGGGGCTTTTTCTAAAAAAAATATCGTGCTCGTGGGCTCAATATGAGTTTTGTTTCCTTTCTGTTCATTTGATCTTTTGAGATTCAATCAGTAAATATATAAATACATATTACAAAAGTATACATCACGAGAAACTAAACTCCCTGTAAAAGTATCAATTCATGCCAGCCTCATGCATTGAATAAAAATAATATAAAATTACTAACAAAAATCTTCTGTGTGAGATCCTACATGTACCTATGTAATGACCTCCTTTGCCGGCTTAAATACACAAAATCGAGATGTAAATTAAGAGCAGACGGATACCTATATAATGAAGACGGCCTCAGAGTATATTGAAGACAATTTTTCAAAAAAAATTAAATTTTATAATTTATGGCTTATAATAAAAATGGATGTAGTCAGACGGATGTAAGGCATAAGCAAAGGTGGCTAATATGCATATAGAAATTTAATTGATTTTTTTTTTTAACTTTTTATATAGTCCAGCCACCCTCAATAAATAACAAATGTTTAGTTGTAGCCTAGTGGTTAAAGCTTTATTTTGTAGATGAGAGTTCTTGAGTTTAAATCTTACTCACCACAATTGTGCATTTTAATTTCCAGCCACCCCTATTAAAATTTTCTAGTTCCGCCCCTGAATGTAGTAGCCTGGTTATATATCTAACAGTTATAGGCGGAAGCTATCTAAAGAAAAATATGATTGTATGTGTGGCCAAGTTTTTTACTTAGGTTTTTTTATCAGCTAATAATGTAAATTATGGTTTATGCGGACGTGAAATTATGTAATTAGTGAACCTTGATTAATTTCGATTGCAAAAGAACTAATATATCTTTATGGAGCTTATCATTTCTTCTCGATTTTTAACATTTTGATAAAATTAACATTTATTTGTGCCCAAAATTTAAGTCTTTTAAATTATCAGCATAATTTAGCATATTTTGGTATAATTTAGCATATTTTAGCAAATTTTACTATATTTTAACATATTTTAGCATAATTTGGTATATTTTAGTATAATTAGCTTAACTTAGCATAATTAGCACATTTAAGCATAATATGCTTAATTTTAGCATAATTTAGCATATTTTAGTATAATTAGCTTAACTTAGCATAATTAGCACATTTTAGCATAATTTAGCATAATTTATCATATTTTAGCTTAATTTATTATATTTTAGTATAATTAGCTTAATTTAGCATATTATACTAAAATTAGCATAATTTAGCATAAGAATCGACTTATATTTACCGTTAATTGTTATGAAATTAGAATGGCTAGAGGACAAACCAGGACTCGACCTCAGCCGGTACCAGCTGCTGATGATAAGCCCATTTGATAGCACGGAGCATTTCAGTCATCTTCTATGGATGCCACATTCCGATCACCGAGTCTCACTAGCTTCTCGCGAGGTACTTTAATTTTATTGGTTTAATTTTGGATATGTTAACTCTTGTATTTACTGTGGATTCCTTTTTTAAACATAAGACATGATGATTTTGGATGTCAACCTTCGGCGCATTCATATAAAGTACTACGATTTTAGATTTTTATTATCTACTTTGCATTGCAGATATACACGGGGATATGTGATGGACCTCTTTGGATCTGTCATGCTTGTTGATTCCAGCGACGATGCCGTCCCGATGATGTATCTGCCGCTGTTGAAGGACCTTGACAGATCGTCAAGGTACAACTGGGGTAGGGTTGTCCTAGCCCACCTGTATCATAGCCTTTGCCATGCTTGTAAGGTAAGTCCCTAACTCTTTTCTTATTTAATTTTTTTCTCAATCAAGCTAAAGACCTTGACAGCTAACATTCTTGAAAATGCAGAAGAAGGCAAAGCAAATGTATGGGCCGGTGTTGTTGCTGCAGCATTGGTCATGGTCACGGCTACCGGTGGGCTGTCCCAGACCGAATGAGCCCTAACCGGATTGAGGACAGCCAGATATTCATAGATGCCCTGCATACAGTAAGAAATGGCATGGTACCTATATTCATAGATGTCATTGATTCCCGCAGATCCGGATTTGCCGAGGTCTGAGATAAAGAGGCTACACCAGTAAGTCATATATCCTATTATTTCATATCACCATATTACTTATTACATTTGTATTGCAACTAGCATGTTCCTTACAGAACTAAGCACACAGCATCGGGTAGAGACTAGAGTCTGTTCTGGGGTAAGCATTATTAGCGGGCAGAGCATCTGAGATTGGAGAAGATATGGCATATGCCAGATGAGGTTACACATACCCAGGGACATCCGAGAATGAGATATCAGTCTTGGTTCTTGCGGATTGGCATGGCTTCTATTTATTTACAGGGTGACTACGGTGCCTACCTCTGCGATCGAATTGATGTCGGGCATGAGGGTTACACCCCCAATGGTCGTCGTTTGGCTCGCGCGGTAATGTACCTAAAACCATACATTTTTTATTAACTGAATGGTTAATAAATTTTTGACCTAATAAATTATTTTTTTTGCAGCTATTGGTAGCGCTCAAAGGTGTCACACATGGCATCAAGAATTTGGGAATAATGATTGGAGAGCTATCTGGTGCATGAAAATAAAGGAGCATGCCGTACGCGTTGAGGATGGCGGGCATGAAGGGCAGATCATCAATATGTTGCGAGACGCCGGAGAGAATATCGACTGGCAGGCGATAGATCCGTACAAGCATGATGAGCCGTTAGTTAGAGCTTCTCAGATTTCATCTCCTCTGAGAGCAACCACAGTGGGACTACCATCTTTGGGTACTATCCATGACTGGCTGGCATGCCTACTATGACGAGCAAGGATGTCCAGTGTTACCTCCGGTATGTTATATTTTTTTATTGTCAAGATAGTATATGTTTCTTCCTTCAGAGCAAAATTAGATTATTTGTATGTTTGTAGGGTCCGTAATACATGCCGCCCCCGCCAGCGCAGCAGGAGACTCCGAAGTTTGAGCCTATGGATGTGGAGGGGATATCTTTCAATCTGAATGATTTGGATAGCCTTTCACCTATTCAGTCACCGGGGCGACGACAATATGCTACAGAGAGGCCAGTGGTAGCGGGTCACAGGCTCAGCCGAACTATCACTGAGTTGGCAGAGTCTATCTTCTCTAACCCCCGCCAGTCACTAGGGGTGAGGATGAGAATGTATGGGATACCGCAGTACGTTTGAGCAGAGAGGCAGAGACTGATGTCGTTACACCTGATCAAGGAGTATGAAAGGGACTACCCGACAGAGCTAACAGGGGAGTGCGGGCATCGCGATGGTCCCCCTCTGGTAGTTGTCGCCACTAGTTTTTTATGGTAGTTTTAGTTAGATTGTTTTGTAGTATTTATATTTGGTGTACTATGTTTGGTATTTTATGATTGGATTATCTTATGTTTGTTTTTTTATATGTTACTTTATGGTCTTTTTATGGTAGTATTTATATTTTTTTAGATATTTTTTGTCACCAAATTATACTAAAATAATCTAAATTATGCTAAATTATACTATAATAAAATAAATTATGCTAATTATGCTAAATTATACTAAAATAAATTGATTTTGTTCGAATAGATAAACAACAAAACAACAATAACAAAATGCTAAGTCTACAACATAAAATCTAACAATCCAAACATAAAATACTACAAATTCAAACATAAAATATTACAATCCGATCTAACATAAAATACTACAAAACATATTTTCATATGAGAAAAACTATGGCTTACGAGTAGTGGAACTTTCTCCCGTCGTCTCTGAAGGCCTGTAGTAGCACGCAACACACTCCCACATTTGGAAACGATAGTCATTTACCAGATCTGCATTCTTGTCGATACATTTGGGGTGAACGACTATGCCACAGAGATGACAAAAGAACATCTCCGTAATATCTCTCTTGACAAGACATGCGGAGCACACTTCCCATTCAGGTGAAGGGTCGATATCACCGAAGTTCTCGTCAAGAACGTTTCTAATAGTCAGATCATCCATGGTCATGTATTGTTCAACATCTTTGGGTGGAAGAAAACAAGGTAAATGTCTTTTCAAGCGGGCTTCACCCGTTCAAAAAATTTTAGCTGCAGATATGCGACCATTGCGTGCTATTTTACTTTCTCCTTTTTGAAGTTCGGGTTTGGGTGCCATGGTAAGATCTACGGTTTGTTAGACAATTTATATTAATCCTAAACAATTTAAAAAAAAAAAAATACCTCAAAATCGTCTCTGAAATCGTCATTTTCGTCTCGGAAATCGCCTTCTCTTTCTCTCTCTCTTTTGAAGAGTTTGAGTGAGTTGTAAGAGGGAAGAGAGAGAAAACGGGGTATTTATAGATTCTGAAACACAAAAAAAAAAAATTCCCAACCGGCCAAAAAATGACCGGTTCTAATTTTAATCCCGACAGGTCATTTTTGGACCGGTTTAGACATTTTTAAAAGGGGGAATCGGTTATATACCCATCAAAAGTTTAGAATTTGGATATTTGCCCATATTGTATTAGAAATTTACCTCAAATTTGAATACAATATGGGCAAATATCCAAATTCTAAACTTTTGATGGGTATATAACCGATTCTCTCTTTTTAAAAATACCCAGCTAACCTGAGTATAATTATTATTTTATAATTAATTTTGGATATTAATGAAAATGTCGGTTCATAGTCAAAACCTCTTTTTTAAATGGAGGTTTGAGTTGTGGCATAGGCAATCACTCTTTGAAATGGACGTATGCAACCCATGATCGGCCCAATATACAGGAGCAGACCCTTCACTGAGCGCAATTAGGCCCTAAGAATATACTCAAAAACCGAAATAAAAGAAGCCTCAATATAATAAAACACATTTAATTCATGCTTTCACTTCAACGAATATTATTAATATTACCGAACAATTTGTACAACGACAAAACGCACTCATTACTCAACATAAGGATTTTTTTTTTAAATAGAATTACTGTAAAATCATTTAACGGAACCAGCCTTTCCTGTTTCAATTTTAGAAATCTAGCCTCCACCGATCCTAGGGACCGGTGGAGCAAAAAAAACCCAAGCTACACCGGTCCTAGGGACCGGTGGAGCATTGTTTTGCACTGCCACACACGTTACACATAAGACCACACCAAAAACACCCTACACCGATCCTTAGGATCGGTGGAGCTTCAAAAATGCCTCCACCGGTCCTGTGGATCGGTGTAGGCAGGTTTAGGGTCAAAACGAGCAGCCGCACCCTTCTTCCCCTCTCTTCTTCTCTTCCCAGCCTCCATTTTTCTCTCTTCTCTCTTCTTTCTTTCATTTTTTCGTTTTTTTTCAAATTCAATAGAGGAGTTGCCATATGAACAGATCGCCACCACCATTGTACTCAGCATCATCTTCTGATTATTATTGTGAGTTTTTTTTTACTCATATGTTTATATTTAGTGTTGTAAAATTGAAAAATATTTGGAGTTAATTTGGTGTTTGAATTTTGTTCAGCAAAATGTCACTGCTATTGATCAATGTGTATTATGGTGGTAACCTCCAAAGCACTTCAACAGGTGTTGGTTATGACATAGGGGCTGCATTTACCTTTACCGTATCTGATTCTACCAGTTTTGCTGTTATAAGACGGCAAATATACGTTGGACTTGAATTGCTTCCAAGTCGAGTCAAATTGACAATCAGGGTACGTATGAACACAGCACAACCCGGATCGTACCATTTCTCACTATTTCGGATAGAAAATGAGGAAACTTGGGATGTCATTAAACAAACTGCAGCTCAAGTGGCTGGATTTAAGGTTATAGAATTGGTAGCTGAGGCACACCAGGGTAGAAACCAAATCAGTTATGATCCGTGTCCAGATAGTTTGCCTGGAGGTAGTAACACACCGTCGGTTCAGACCGGCTTTCATCCTGACTCGGGCAGTGTACCTGTACCCACCTACACACCTCCGGTTCAGGCTGGTGATGACCCTTGTGAGCAATCAGATCGAGACAATGAATCTGATACAAGTTCTTTTGATGATGACGATTCTGATGAAGCATGGGATGCAGATATGGACGAATTTGAGGCTGAAATGAACGCCCGAGAAGTATTGAAGGAGTGGCACGAGTCGATCCCATTCCTCAATCGAGGACTTAAGCATCCATGTTCATCATTCAACGATGAAATGCCAATGCCATACAAGGATCGTGCATTTTTTGCGAACCCCCCCAGGTTAGATGAAAAATTTGCTGAAGGTCAAATGTTTGAATCCAAAGCCAAACTAAAATCAGAACTTGCTGATTTTCACCTACCCCGAAACACAGAGTTGGAAGTGCTAAACAGCAGCAAAACTAAGTATAGAGTTAAATGTAAATCTTCTAAATGCCAATGGAAATTGTATGCAATTGTATGTCCAACTGGTGCATGGACAATTTCCACCAACCCGTTTATCCACACATGTTTTGGAAGTGCTGAAAGGTTGGATAGTCATCAAATGACTTCCAGAGTAATTGCTGATATTATTAAACCGGCTTTGAAAGATGATCTGGAGATGAGCATTAAAGCGGTCAAGCATATGGTTAAAGTTAAATTTGGGTCAGTAACGCCCTCGTATAACAAGTTGTGGAGAGGTAGGGAACTTGCAATTGCCGACTTGTTTGGGAGCTGGGAGAAGTCTTACGAGATGCTGCCATCGTTGTTGGGTGCCATCAAAGCATCTAATCCAGGTACACAGTACCTAATAGAACATGGACCATCAGAAGATTTTAATATCAATATTTTCAACCGGGTTGCATGGGCATATGGGCCATGCATTGAAGCATGGCCTCATCTTCGACCCGTTATCAGTGTTGATGCCGGGTTCTTATCCGGAAGATACAAGGGTAAACTTTTTATGGCTTGTGCTTACGATGCAGAGCAACAACTCTTGCCACTTGCATTTGCAATTTGTGAAAAAGAGTCTATAGAAAATTGGGGTTGGTTTATGAATTGGTTGCGTATCAATGTTGTCGGGCCAGGAAGAATCTGCGTTATCTCGGACCAGCACCTTGGTATACGAGGGGTGTTTGAGGCTCCTAATCTGGGATGGTGTGAGGAAAACGGTGAAGCTGTCCACCGACTGTGTTCACAGCATATTTGTGAAAATATTTGGAAAAAATACCCTAAAAAGTGGATCAAAACCGTATTCAAAAAATATGTTGAGAAGAAAAAAATCTGGAGATTTGAAGAGGGGATGGAAAAAATTAGGCAAAGAGATGCAGACGTATATGACTACATTATGAAATTTGGTAAACGGCTCCGCAACTCTGATGCAGAGCCTTTGGCTCTGCATAAGTGGGCACAAGTGCATGATGGATTCCTCAATCGATGGGGTATAATGACAAGTAATGGCTCTGAGGTACTAAACAGTGTATTTAGGATTGCCAGGCAACTACCTGTGTGTGCAATTGTTGAAAAGACCTTTTATAAGTGCGTCGACTGGTTTGTAAATAGACGGGAGGCCGCGATTGGATGGGAGGCATCGGGATTGGATTTTTCAATGAATACTTGGTCTGGTCGTTTCCATGGGTATGGAAATAAAAGGAATTGGCCATTAGTTGATGGCCCCATTATAAGGCCAGATCCGGATAAGGAAAAAATAAACAAGGGTAGGAGAAAACACAAGCGAAGAATTATGACTATGGACAAAATGGAGGCCCCTGCCAGGAGGCGTAATGCTCAACAACACAATCAAGAGTCAACTACAGCAAGACGTTCGGGTATAACAATTTAAAAATTCAAAATACAATTCCGTTTATTTCCAATTAAATTTGAACTAAGCTGTACTCATTTTGTAACAGGTGCATCGACTCGCTAAACTCGTAGGATTTAGGGATTTCTAAGTTTATGCATTATGTTGAACTAAGTTGTACTCATTTTATTTGAACTAAGTTCTATTTATGTTGTATTCGAAGAATTTATGTTGTATTCGAAGAATTTATGTTGTATTCTAAGAATTTATGTTGTATTCGAAGAATTTATGTTGTATTCGAAGAATTTATGTTGTATTCTAAGAATTTATGTTGTAATTTTTATTGTATTCTAAGAATTTATCTTTGATATTTTTATTGTATTCTAAGAATCTAATCAAGAAATTATGCTTCGGTGGTACATACATGATAGGTCTAAATTACTGCCAAAGAATAGAATAGAATGAAATATATCCAAGAATCAAGTTACTGCCAAAGTCTATTTAAGTTACAGCAAAATAGAGCAAATTGTAGATCTTCTCGTAAGCTTTCCGAAAAGTGGTAGAACACTGAAAACGGAGTTACGGATCATAAGTTATGCCCGTTTGAATTTCAGAGCAAAACAGGAGAAACCGAGCCCAGTGCGGACGCACTGACCCAGAGTGCGGACGCACTCAGCCATCAGACACAGAAAACAGAAAATCCGAGCGCAGTGCGGACGCACTCGGGATGCACCACCCGCACTCAGCCGACACACAGTTCGTATTTTGGCCATATCTTGGTCATACGAACTCCGATTTGGGTGATTCAAAGTTTGACGGAACCAGGACAAAGAGATCTACAACTTTCATGAAGGAAACAAATCCAAATTCGGAATGTATAATTTTGTACAGCTGCATCAATGGCCGCATCAGCCTGAAAAGTCTCCCAGTGCGGACGCACTAAGTACTTAGCCGATTTTTGCAACTTTAAGATTCTTCCGAAAATCTAAATTCAAGGCCAGTCCTATATCTAAATCTAAATTCAAGGCCAGTCCTATATCTAAATTGCAACTTTAAGATTCTTCCGAATTTTATTTACATTGTAGACAGAAGGTTTATAAATTTTAAAGGCAAAAAGAGTACCAAATTCCTATATCTAAAATACTCAACAATACATGAATTTCAAATATGATTCAAATAAGCATAATTTAAACAACACATTTAGCCATGCTACAAAAATTCAAATTAACATAATAACATACATATAATAAAGCTACATATAAAAGTAAAAGCTACAATAGTCCATTTAACATTACAGATAACATACATATAATAATGGATCCAATTTAACATTAATCTTCAGGTACCTCTGCAAAAAAAAAATTAAAAGGTATCATGCATTAATCAATAAATAATGGATCATTGATAAAAATTTAAAAGGTATCATGCTTAACAGAGGCACTTACTCAGTCGAAACATGTTAACGCCTTCGTCGGCGCTGTCGATTAGGTCCAAGGGCGTCAGTCCCGGGAGTGTAATGCTGAGTAGGCTGCCTTGTACGGACTCCACGAGGTGGAACTGAAGTGGATGGAGCATAATCTGCTGTAAGATTCCCCGGATCTCCAGTGGATGGTCCCATCATACTAAAGTCTCCCGTTAATTCATTGAGCATGAACTCAGATATAGATCCAGGCTCTGTGCCGCTCATGAAGTTGTCCCACGTCGGGGGAGGCTCTGAAGTTGTAGGACGACGATAATGCTGATCAGGGAAATCATCATCCAAATTGATCATGTCCAAGTCTGTAGGGATCCCAGCATTGTCGAGTATGCCTCGGAAGATGTGAATCTGATCAATATCCTCCATAATGTCACGTGCATGCTCGAGGATCATCTTGCCATATGCTATTTGTCCCGGGGTCCTCACCATGTCTACACCCTGCATAGTGAATTGTATCTCTCGAGAAATCTGCATAATACATTTCGAACTGTGACATATTGCACATTAATATTGAAAAATCTAGTTTGATTGAAAAAAAAATAATGTACGAACCACACGAGAATGCCTATGGCCATGAGGAACGTATGCCAGTGTTGCAACATCTCCTGTACGCGGGGGAGCCTGACGTCGTAGAGCTTCCGGATTGTTATCTGATAGATACACTGATCTCATACCACGCGCGTTGAACCAGTGCATGTACATATGATGCCTAGTCATGTCATATGGTCTCCGCTCTGCAATTAATACTGCAGGCTTCTCGATGTACTCACTAAGAGTAAACGCCCAACAACCATCCCTTGTTGAATTGCCATCGTGATACCACGTCTTTCGTAAAGTACTGATGTCATCCCATGGTAGAGGAGGAGGAGGCGGGACATCTTGGTACTTACCAAACTGGCGCATGACCCTATCCGCATGCTGAAACTCCACCATCCAAAAATGGATCACGTAACCGCATCTCATCCAATACCTCTTTTGTCGTCGGACATGTCGAGGTAACTGATCATAGTAATCAACGTATGGTCGCCAGTTAACTGTCTCATCAGCTAGTCTATCGAAGTTATCTCTATACGTGGCTGTACCACCTGTAAAAAAATATAGATTTTAAAAAACAATTATAAATCTTTCGAAATTATCTCGAATTATAAATCTTTTTACCTAAGTGAGGGTTCTCTGGCCACAAATGAAAAGTGGTCCACTTCGCACCGAAAGCATTCCTCGTATCCTCATCGGCACCACCGAAGGGAGGTGGCTCTGATCGGGGTATAGGCCGACCAACAGCAAATCGAGTCCATGACCAAATCTGTAACAACAACATCGGACCCGCTATCGTGTCTACCCCCGCGTGGCAAGCACGTGACAACTCTCGATAGAGATGTGCAAGTACAGCACCTCCCCAATTGTATTCTCGTGGAGTCTCTAGATCAGTGATGAATTGCAAGTACATCGCAGGGACTCCATCCGCACTTGAATCTGGAAACATAACCGACCCGAATAAATCCATACAAAATCCTCGAGTGTACCGTGCAACTATCTCATCGTTGTGCCAATCTTCTAACTCAAAACTAAATTGCGCCCGCAACCATTTTAGTCTAAGCGCATAAGCAGAGACGGACAATCGTTCTTTCGATGTGTTAGGATTATAAATCCTATATTTATATGGCATTGTCTGATGGAGGTCATTGTAAAAATCTGCCGGATCAGCCCCTAGATCAAACACTAAGTATGGGTCCCAATCAGTATCGCTGGTGCCAGTAATCGCGTCACCTGCAAATTAAAAGAATTATACAATTAACAATTTATTTTTTTATAAATAGGTAATTAAATTAACCGATAAATAACTCATGATTATTAATTACCCTTAGTCGATAAGCCCCATAGACATGCAACATCTTCCAACGTCACTGTCACCTCACCGACAGGTAGATGAAATGTATTGGTCTCCGGCCTCCACCTCTCAACCAGAGCAGTAATCAAATACGGATCAATCTTGCAATCATTAAGGCGAGCAATTTGATACAACCCTAACCTCTTCAGAGCACCTTCCATCCGACCGTTGTAAGCAATACTAGTCTGATGTGAATTTACCTGCAATGAAGAGGTAGGCTGCCAAAAAAAATTAAAACATTATAAACCCTTCAAATACTTCAAGAAATATTTATTTGCAACAAATAATTAATAAATATAATCAAAATTACCATATCACGAACTTGCCATGCCCTGTGGTTCTGTGGTGCTAATTTCAACAACTCTGGATAATCCGGATTATCCATTGACTCTGTTGGAAAATTTGATAAACAAATATTTTTTCAACTGATGAGAGTCACCACACATAAATATATAAACAAATATTTTTTTCAAGCATATGGCTACAATAATGAAAATTGAACTATATGTAAACAACATATCATCTAATTTTGATTTTAAAAATAAACTTCATGAACAATTAATTACACAAATTTATACTACATATTACTAATTTTACACATTTATAATTTTATCTAATTTTAAACTTCATGAGAGTCATCACACATTTATCTAATTTACAAAAATTATAATACATATTACTAAAAAGTTACATTAAACTACATGAACACTTAATTACACAAAATTATACTACATATATACTAAATTACACTAAATTAACATCAAATAAATTCTAAATTAACACTACATCACTACATTACACTAAATTAACATCAAATGACTCTAAATTACACTACATTACCACTAAATTACTAAATATACTCCAAATCAACACTAAATTACACCAAATACTAATTTAACACTACATTTCACAAAAACAATCTAAATATACTAAACAAACTAAATTAAATTAGTTATTCATTTTAATTCGGCTAAAATAAAAAATTATAAAAAAAAGAGATATTTACCTCGTCAAAATCGTAGATCCGAAGAGTTTCTAACTCTCTTAGACGATCCAGAAATTTTAAAACAATTGGATTCTAAAATGGTTGAGTAAATTGAAAGGATAAAAGAAAAAAAAAAAAAAAAAACAAGAAGAGTTCGGAGAAGAAAGGAAGGAGAAGAAAGGGAGAGGCAGAGATGGAGTTCTGGACCTCTCGGGTTCGAATTTTTGGAGATCAAGCCTCCACCGGTCCTAGGGATCGGTGGAGGGCAAGATGGGATTTTCTGTGGCAAGGGGTGCAGGCTGCACCCGTATGGTGCAAAACAGGCTCCACCGATCCCCAGGATCGGTGTAGGTTGCGTTTTTTCTGCTCCACCGATCCTAGGGATCGGTGGAGGCTACATTTCTAAATTCCCAAAACCAGAGGCTTGTTCCGTTCATTTGATTTACATGAATTCTATTTAAAAAAAAAAACCCAACATAAGCCTATTATTCTTTTCGGTAAACAAAATCAAAATATGGAAGAGTAATAAAAACACAAAACTTGATATAAAAAACTGCCGACAACGACAACAATACTGAACATAATACAACAGGTTAGAGCCTCTCCAAAATTAACTACAAAAAAGGAAATGACAATTCAGGGTATCATTAACAAATTCAAATCCATTCCTTTGGGTTTATACACGCATCTAGAAGCTTCCATTCTTCACTCCCTACCTCAGGTTGCTGAAAAGTAAGAGACCGTTAAATTTCCTGATGAGAAAATTATTTTAACTAGTATAATGATCAAATATGGAACTTTTCAGTGCACTTACATGGTCGTACTGCCATCTGGCAGTGAGAGGCAGAGAAACAAGAATGCTCTCAATTCTACCTCCAGTTTTCAGACCGAATGTTGTACCACGGTCATAAACCTTGAGACAAAAAAAAAGGTTAACTAAAATAAAGATGATAAGCAAGTAAAAACACCATCCTAGAAATAAAACAATAGCAACACAATTCTCTTCTGCAGCCTTCCTTGAAATAAATTTCTCGGTTTCTCCACAAACACACACAATGACGCACACTAATGTTCAGATTTCAATGTTTCATCTAGGACTAGGAGTTTGCTACAATACTTGAACTGAGTTGTATTGGGCTGATTTCTTTTTTGTATATCTAATTTACTTTTAAACAGGGTTGGCCAATTGAATGTAATCTTTCTTTTAGCTGGATTTAACATGTTTTGAGCGAATGGCAACCAAAGGCGGTGACAGGAGATTGAACTTTGCAAGCTGGTTAGCTAGCCATAGAGCTAAAAAAGATGGCCTTTTCAGTTTAAATATACCCTAGAAACTGATTTTGTGGGACAAACGTACCAGATTGAATTCAACATAGCGACCCCTACGTAGCTGCTGCCATGCCTTGTGCTCCTCTGTGAAAGGTGTGTCTTTCCTTTTCTCTATTATTGGTATGTATGCCGGCACCACAGATTTTGCGCACTCTATAATCAACATTTAAATGCCAATATTATCTTTCAGATTGGTAAGTATCACAAACAGCTGGTATGAGATAACAATGTCTCAGGCATCGGTAACCCTACATTTTGGCCAAATGAAAAACATGCTGTAATTCAAACCCAAAATGGACTTGTCTACACATCCATCATACATGTCTTTTGGAAACTTATTTTATATAAGTTAGGAGCACCTGTAGCAAAAGCAAGAAGCATTTCTTGGTCATAGTCATTCATGTCATCAAAGAATATGCCACCGAGTCCACGTCTCTCGCCGCGGTGCTGGATAATAGTTAATATAACATAATAAATAAATAAACTAACTAATATTTTCTTATCTAATTATAGGACAAGAAGAATGTAAAAGGAAGCATACTACATACCTTGATGTAGAAATAATCATCGCACCATTTCTTGAATCTTGGGTAGAAAGTGGGTTCAAACTTATCACAAGCATTCTTCTGAACCTGCATGAGATAAAAATAAAAAATCACTTCATCGGACTTGTGTTTTGTAACGTCCAACTAAAGTCACAAGGATAAGATAAGCACAATTGGTCTCCAGATTTCGTGAGCAAGCACTTAAAACATACACTATGGAAATGCTTGACATCCTCTTCGATGATGTATGAAGGCGTCAAGTCAGTCCCACCTCCGAACCACCATTGTCTAGGTGCTCCAGGTACATCTACAAAGTTGCACATCTTTGCATTAGCTTTCCTTATATTTTATTGTTTTATTTTTATTTCAAACTGTATTCAAATGTTTACCTTTAGGTGCATCTGTCTCAAAATAACGATAATTGAAATGCAGTGTAGGAGCAAATGGATTCTTCGGATGCAAAACCTACAAATTTTTTTTTGAGAAATAAAAATAAGTATCATCTGTATTATAGAAATTAAAAGCTTGAAACGCAAAATTCTATGCCAGAAAAGAGCATAGCTCGTATGATCTAATGGTCCTTAAGGACCACAAAGACTCTTCTCAAGTTCCCACTTGTATGGTACAATCTCTAACAGAAATTGTAGTTCAAAATATAGGAAGCCATTGATTTGTCCTCTCCTGCAACTTTACCAGTATTTGTTGGTGCATTACTGCAATGTATAGAGACATACTGGTCACTAAAGAATAGAGATGGAGAGAGAGTGTGAGAGAGAGGCTAACCGAGCTGATGCCAGCAGCGAAGAAAGGCACAGGCCCTGCCTTGGCACCCCCACTATCAGCTCCAACATTTCCCTTGGCAGCACGGTATGCATCAGGTGGCATTGTACCATAAACTACTGAGACATTCACGCCAGCCTTTTCAAAGACAGCGCCATCCTGCAACACCCTGCTGATGCCACCGCCGCCGCCAGGCCGCGACCACACATCCTCTTTGAATTTGCCCGTGCCATCAGCAGCCTCAAGGGCAGCACAAACCTCATCCTGTGCATCCCTGATTGAAGGGTTAAAGTAGCTTATTAGCAAAAAAAAAAAAAAATCTATGCCAATGGAAGAGAAATATTTTGCAAATAAGCAGCCTTTACAAAGAAGTAGGAACTTACCCTAAATTAATAATATGGTGCTGCCAAAAAAGTCCTCTTTTCTTTTCTTTTTTCCTTTTTTCTAAGCAATGTCCTAAGTCATGCATATTTTATAGCAAACACTTACCCTATTCATTCTGACTTTTTACATCAATGAGGTAAGTTGCAACCTCACTCTTGTGAAAATTCAGTGCAAACAGATGTGTTGCCAGAGTTAGTACCTCACCCCCCACACCCCTCTCCTTCCAAAGCATAATTTGCCAGTATCTGAAGAAAAGCTACCATAACTACCTAATCTAATGTCGGACATCATGCTGTCTTTGTTTTGCAGATTTATAAAGGACATATGGACAATAAGATGCACTAAATTAAAGGGTATAGCTCTCAGTAAATAATGAAAGGGAATGTGCTTATCAGCAATTAGCTACATTCTAGTGCAACTTGGGAAATTGATCTTGAAAGTAAGAATTTGCACATTGTGAACAATGTTAACTTCAAATTGGCAATACAACTGACAGAAAGGAGCTAAAATGCCATGTTACCTTCTCAATATGCAAAGCATTTTTCACACTAATTGAGAAGGACAGAGACAATGCTCCAAATTGTACCTAATCATCTTCTCAAACCGGGCCCGGACTGATGTCGAGGCACCAGCGGGGTCAGCTGAGCGCAGAAAGGTCTCAGGCCGCTTATTCTCTGGTACCTCCTTCTCAATTGCGACGGCCGCACAGACGCCAGCACGCCGGATCCGAGCAGCTGACGAAGAACTAAATTGGCGAGCTGTAGTCGCACTCTGCAGAGAGAGAAAAGAATGGGAGGTCGCAACAGTGGTTTTCTTAGAAGGGGAGGGGTGAGAGAGGAGGAAAGAAGAGTTGGAGATGGAATAAGCCAAAGCCATGCTGGAATAGGAAGATAAACGAAGATGTCGAGTCGAGAAGGGACGGACAGTCGATGGAGTATTTGAATAGGGTGCTTTTAATAGGCGGTGTGGTCACCGCCGGTGGGTTTGGCACCCGGTTTTGGAAGGTTGAAACCGGATGTCAGCAGCTTTGCACCGGCGCGGTCTTCTGAGATGAGTGGGAATTTTCTGGGATTTGTTTAAGATAAGGATGAGTCTAGATTCTCTGAGGCATTTACAATGTGTCGGAAGGTATAGCAACGCACTGAAGAATGAATATTAAATGTCGGAACTTCAGCTGTGTTAACTTGTGGACTAATTATCCATGGATTCTAATAAGTGACCCGCTCCATGGATTATAATCAGAGAAATAGTGTAATTGTAAGTTTTGAATGCCATTATAAAAATTATACTGACAAATTGTAATTGCTATCTGAAATTAAATTTACACATCTTCCATTGGGTAATGGCGTTCCAAGCAGGTACAGATTGATATTAAAATTTAGGTGCTAAGTTATCGCGATCAGCATTTGCAATCTTATGGAGCTAAACCAATTAATACCGTTAGGTATGAAACAGAGAATGAGATGAGAAAACTAAATTACAAAAATATTTTTGCGTGCACTCTTTATACGCATTCAAAAAATATTTATACTTAAAATGTAAATTTATTATATCTGAATTCGAAAGTACTTTATATAATATAAAAAATGTTCAGTATTTTATTATTTTTGTAAATAATCATAAGAAAGTTCAGGTAAAATACTTTGTTGAATAAGGAAAAATACAATTTTTAGACTTTTTATTTCTAGTAACATGAAATATAAACACTATTAAATCAACTATAAATATTTTCGAAAATAAGTATAAACAGGTACAAGGTGCAAGTAGAGGTGTCAATGGGCCAGGTTCGGATCAAATTGGTATTATTTTATTATTTTTTCCAACCCGACTCAACTCGAGTCGAAATTATTTTAAATTAACATCTCTAGGTGCAAATTCACATCCTCCCCAGTACCATAAAAGGAAATCTTTTAGAATTTGGTGAATCTGGGCCGTTCTTTTTAACTTTATACGAATCTCAAAGCCCAATGATATTGGCCCTGCGATAGCCTGAATCTCAAAGCGGATGAGAATAAATCTCAAACCGTAAAGTGAAAGGAATCTTTTACACATATTGAAGAGGATACTTGTTCAGTGAGAGGTGCAAATAGAATGCATGTTCAATAAAATAAAATAATTTTATATGAGAAGTTGATTTTATAGCTAAAAAATTTCAATGTAAATCATTGGAATAGTCTGATGGAAGAATGATAAGAAAAGAAATTAAAAGAGCGTTGAAAAATGATGTTTTAATTAAAAATAATCAATGTGTTTAGCAACGAAAAAGATGCAGCACTGAAAAAAAAAAAATATTATTACTATTTCCCAGTTTCACCTCTTCAGTATTCCAATCTCTTTGAAATAGCGGAAGAGTATTCTTCTAGCATTATTTCAAATCTAATATGGAGTTGGCTTCGGTGCTATGCATAGCACAGAGGGTCTCCGTACTACGGCTTAATATTTAAGTTTTCAAAATCTTAACGGTTGATTCGAACCGTTCAACATGATCTCCCGTATGACCATTCAGATCAAGTATTTTTAACCTATCTAAAAAATAGTAAAAAAAATTCTAAAAAATGTAAAATTTAGTTTGCAAGTACATATTCATACGGAGATCATATTAAACAGTCCGGATCGACCGTTAGGATTTTGAAAACTCAAATATTGAGCCGTAGCACGGAGTCCCTCTATGCTATGCATAACATATTAGCAATTTCCATCTAACACATATTTGATAATAAATAATTAACACGTAATAGTACTGTTATTTGAAATATCAAAATAGAGAATTGCTTAGGACATGTTTATTTGTGACGGGATTACACTGGATGAAATTTAACGGAATGAAAATTCACTTTTGAAAAAGTAGTAACTTATGAGTTCAGGTACGCACGTAATTATTTATGGAGATATAATAAAATGAGTGTTCAGTTGTACTATGAGATTAGTTGTGAGAAATCTTTATTTATTTTAAAATATATATTTTTATTTAAATTTCACAGCTATTTAAAATAAGAAAAAATTATACAAAAATAATTAATAGTTTGTGCTTGAAGTAAATAATTGAAATTTATAAAAATAATAAATTTCACACCCATGTAAAAAATGTTGAAAAAAAAAGCAACATGTTCAAATTCGGACTTGTGTTTAGTCCCGTGATGGACAATAAAAAATGAGAGAGATCTTTATATAATTCAAAGTGTGAAGAGAGAGATATTGGAGAGAGTGAAAGTAAGGCAGTGGGAGGAATTCGAACCCTCATGTGCATGAAGAGAGAGAGAGGAGAGAGAAATATGAAAGAAAATAACTTGCTCTGAGTTTAGGGTTTTTGAGTTCAAAAATTTGCACTAAAATGGAATTTGTTAGAGATTTCTCATAGAAAGGTTTGGAAAAAAGGGCTTACTGAACTTTGCGTGGGTGGGATTTCCCATCCAGCCAAACTCATCAAATTATCATTGAAAATTTGAATGCTAAACATGTCCTCAATTATCCGTTTTGATTCATATTGGTACACAACATGGCTTTAGAATTAAAAACCTAGTTCCATTAAATACAAAATATTATAAATTGGTTTTCTTGAACACAATTATATTAAGCACTATTCAACATTATTCTAAGTGCAATGTAATTTCGTCAAAAACGGATTAAAAGAAAAGTAATATTTTGTGCTGCAGATCAAGAATTACTTACAATAAATCCATCATCAGATAAGGGTACACATTTTGATAATATTCTAAGTGCAGTGGGCACTTTACACATATAGGTCGGGGTGTACAAATAATCCGTCTGATCCGAATTAACATAAGAGTCATTAGAGTTAGATTGGCATAAAAAAGTAGCAAGCGATATAATTTTTGCACCTAATGCTTGAAAAGATAACGGTTTCTGATCTGATTGACTTGATTTGAAAACTGTCGAATTTTAATTTATTTAATAAATGAGGTACATATTGTATATTTGTTAATTCGTCAAATTAACTTTTACTATGGATTTTTAAAAGTATATATTGGTTAAATTCGATATGACCGCATAACATAATTTAATTTGTATATAGTCCTATAATTTTTTGATGGATTCTAAATTGTGTTTTGAATCAATCTAGTTTAGAAAATAAATTATACATATACATTATTGAATTTGTTTTTTTTTGTCTGCAATAATTTGTTTACATCTTATTGTTAGTTAAAATATGTTATATTTGATTATATAGAATTCTATAGTACGAATATTATTACTTTTATTATGAACTTCATTTATATTATTATTTTTCGGATTGTGTTTTTTTTATTAATAACAAGTCATTTTTTATATATATGATATTTTTTAAATCCGTATAATCCGGCCACCTAAAAAAAAATACAAATCCAACAAATTTTAAAATATAGTGATTGATTGTGGATTGAAATTGTTATAATCCGATAACTACATATCAAATTGACGTATATAGATAAAATCTGATCAACCTAATTCGTCTACATCCAACATACAAGAAATTTCAATCATTCAAATTTCCTGAGTGAGCTGTTGACATGAATTCAGCATATGCCTCGGATAATTTAGCATATGCCTCGGTGGGCAAGAGCCGGAATACAAAGGCTTAATTAACCACTGTTTGCGGTCGCAGACTATCTTTGGTCAACCAATACTGCGGCCGCGGGGTCCATTCATGGTTTCATGCGCTCTTTGAAGTAACCCTTTAGTTGAGGAACACGTATCCTCTGCATTAACTCAAAGATAATGCATCTCGGCCGTCTGATATTAAACGGAGCCAATTCAGCTCTCTGATTTTAACAAAGGGCTCTTTAATATTAGTGCAGATTTAATTTGCATGAATCTTAAAGTAGATCGGATGGTCCAGATGCATTAACTCAAAAGATTTCCTTTTGAGTTAATGCAGAGGATACGAATTCTTAGTTTAGGATGCTGGGAGCCACTATTATTATGCTTTGAAATTTGTGCAAAAAAGTTTTGAACGGTTCAGATTTTCCACATATTAATTCAAGAATATGCCTTAAAAATGATGAAAAATGAATGGATTAAAATTACCTTATAAATCTTTTTTTTTTTATTCTGCTTAACTTTATACTAAAATTAATTCGAAAATTTATAAATTTATGCTAAACGCATCACTCGTGAAAGTAGACTAGTTTCAACTTTCAAGAATTTTAATTCGTTATTTTAATTCATTATTTTGAAGTCGAACTTATCAAATAATGTGATGAGGTTAAGAACACTCAAGTTCTACTAAAAAATTATAGTCCGGAGGCTAGCGAAAAAAATGCTTTCAAATTTATACGGAAAGTATTCGAATGGTCTAGATTTTGTACAGATAGATAAACAAAAGTTTGAGATATCTCGTAACTCGTAGAAATGTAGGATGCGAATTAAAAAGGAGGAGATAGAGAGAGAAAAACTAGCCAAATCGGACGGCTTCATAAACAATAAAGATCCGTGTAGCCAGCTCGCCAATTAACATGGAAGATGGAACTGCATCTGGATCTCACTGACAATTTGGCTCTAATTACTCGCGGTTATTTCCGATTTCTCGTCTTGCTTGTAGTGTCGTATTTTGACAATTCTCTCCTGACTACTTTGGAGTTTGGACGAGGTATTTCTCTTGTCGTATAGTTTAGCTCGCTGAATCTTGGTCCCGCCTTCTTATATGTTGCACGGGCTATGTAAAACATGTCTACCTAATCAACCTGGACTCTCCCGGTCCCCGGTTCCCTAATTTGATTCTCTAATTTAGAAAGTCCATCTCTCTCCCTTCACCTCGATCCAATCTGATTCAAACGTTGGTCTCTCCAATTTTCACATGTCGGAGAGGGGCAGTAGTAGTAGTTCTACTAGTGTAGTGAAGCTGGATTCGAGCGAGGGGCGATGGGTTTCGAAGGAGGAACTGAGCGACGGGGAAGAAGAGAAAGAAAATGTTGGTGCGAACAGAGGCGAAGAGGATGATGATGATGATGATGATATTGATGAAGAAGGACAAGATGCAGAGGTGCGTAGGCTTGTACGGACAGGCCCACTTATTGATTGGTTCGATGTCGAAGCGCTTGAGGTGACTGGGATGGATGCTAAAATTGAAGATGAGGTTTTTATTCTTTTCACTTCTTTGAACTTTTGGTTCCTTTGGAGTTGTATAGCTTAATCAGACCTAGTTAAATCAGAAACCTAAATATGATAATCCCAATAGTAAACTGTAATGTTACATAACCCTTGCCAGACTATTTGGATCTGGTACTGGTCTGTACCACCTAGTTTTTCTCAGTACAGTCCCAAGGTTGCAGTCCATCACATTGGCCATTGAAGAAAGGTCAGGACTAGCAAATCTTAATGAGAAGGAGGACCCTTTCGCTATGATTGCTGTGTTCTAATAAGAGGATGGTTATCAGAAAAGCTAGGTTGTTAATGTGCCAAAGCAATAGTTCATGATAACTGAGAATATCTGTCATGATCACTTTAATCTTGTATTATTTGACCTTAGTGCTTGGTGCCAGACTGCTAATTAGTCTTTAATAGCATCCATGCAATGGTGCTGTTTCATTTCGTTTGGAGTTCATATTGATATCTCAAATTAATTCAAACTGAATGAAGTTCAAAGAAAAAGTATGAGAAACATGTTATTTTTGGGGGGACAGACCAGTTCAGACCGCAACAGATGGCGGTAGTGTGGATAATGACCAGTTATGATAAATGAACAATGATGAGGGTATTAGATTCTTTAGCCTGATATAATTGCCCATACATCAGTTGGATCCAGATGGTTTCAATTTATTTTATTATTTTTTATTTGCTAGTCTGTTATATGTTTTGCTTTATGATAAGCAGCTGTTGCTACTGGCAAACTCAGTTGGCACCAGCTATATCAAATATATTGTTTAGGATTTAACTCGAGGTTTTATGCCATACAAATCATTAATTCGTGAAATATTGCATTCTCGGTTTCTTTTGGACTCATTACATGATGACCTTCTACCTTAACTTCAGGAGTTTGATCTGGGGAGGACGGCCTTTCTCACTCTGCAAACCTTTGCAGTTGTTTTTGGGGATATTGGGCTGGGCCCACTTTACACATTTGATGTCATGTTCACCAAAAGCCCCATTCGTGGGGAAGAGGATGTAATTGGGGCACTGTCTCTGGTTCTTTACACTTTATTACTGATCCCACTTGTGAAGTATGTCTCCATTGTACTCTGGGCAAATGATGACTTCGAAGGTAAGCCTGAGTTCTACTGATGTTCTTGTTAATTTAGAATTATGTTTTGCTGTGGGTACTAAGTTTTACATCCCACCACCATACAAGCACATATGTCATGTCCAGTAGTAAGCCTTTTAGTGCTGTTATTATCCGTGTACTTGTAGCATTTGCTTTATCAATTCTGAGATAAATTGGAACTAAGTCTTCCTTATATCCCAAAACCGGGATGAACAACTCAGTAAGGGATTCCTATACCAAGTAAGGAAAATGTTGATTTCAAACATGTGTTTTTTTCTTGTATTCTCTCTAGCTGATCTACATATTATCCATATTTGAATGAGTTTATCAACCATAAGGGACTGAATTGTTAATATAATAAGGTAGTTAACATTATTTTAAAATTTTTGCAGGAGGCATATTTGCCCTATATTCCTTGATCTCTAGAAATGCTAATATAAGTCTTATTCCAATCCAATTTCCACCTGACACGCACATGTCCAGCTTCCAACTGCAAGTACCATCAAAGGAGCTGGAGAGATCCATTCAAGTCAAGCAATGCCTTGAATCCTCGCCCTGTTTAAAGAAAGCAGTTTTAGTCATAGTGCTCTTTGGTACTGCTATGGTGTTGTCGGATGGAGTTATCACGCCAGCTATGTCAGGTTCCTTCATTTGCTTATTTTTTGCTTTTTGACATGACAGTTTCATTTACAAACACACTGCAGGGTACATAAAGTACCAAGTTCATTTTTTATTAACTTTTTTTCGTGTGATAACTTGTAAAAGTGCCTGCCTAAAAACTCAAGCAAGCACAACTGTAAAAAGAAGAAACAATTTTTTTAGTTTTACTTTTGTATTTATTTATTTTTGAATTTTGGTTTATTGTCAATTTTACTAGATTTGTATTATTTATTTATTTTTGCTTAAACTGCAGTTGTGTCAGCCGTGAGTGGCTTGAAGGTAGGAATCCCCGATTTGAAGCAAGGTAATCCTTACACTAATATAGTTAATATTATACATTATTCTATAAATTAAAGTATTATTTTTCACTCGGCTAGCCTGTTTTACTTTAACATATCACTACAAAACAATCTTGCAGATACAGTGGTGATGATCTCAGTTGCATTTCTTGTAATATTGTTTAGCGTCCAGAAATATGCAACTAGCAAAATGGGGTTTGCAATTGGCCCGGCTTTGTTCCTCTGGTTTTGCTGCCTCGGTGGGATTGGAATTTATAACCTGGCTAAGTATGGTGTCACAGTTTTCCAGGCATTTAATCCTGTTTATATCATTGTTTATTTCAAGAGAAACTCCTTCCATGCTTGGCTTGCTCTAGGTGGTTGTCTTCTATGTGCTACAGGTAGTTTAACAGTTCTTCATTTCCACTTTGTTTCATTGTTCTATACTTTCGCCTTTTCACCCCTTTTCTTGTTCACTATGTATTGTCCCAAAACTGGGATTCCTAAGTTGGGTTTATGGAGACCCCATTAAATTTTCTGAATTTCATGATTCTATTTCTAAAAACCAGGATCTGAAGCAATTTTTGCTGATCTTTGCCGTTTCTCTGTAAGATCAATTCAGGTGATTTACAAAGATTTTTTTTTTCAATCTTTTCTCCCTTGGGGAATGTCATAAGAAATAATTTGATGTACTTGAGTGTTAATAAGTTTTGGTGTTGTATTGCAGTATACATTTATACTGTTTGTCCTGCCTTGCTTGCTTTTGGGGTACCTAGGCCAAGCTGCTTTTCTTCTTGCAAATCAGACCTCTTATGAGCATATCTTCTTCTCATCAATTCCAGGTAAGCAAGCTACGTTTGGTAGATCTGAAGCTAAGTTAAACACCCCACAGTGTGTGTTGCCCATTCGATGTGCAATTTAGAATTGATTGATATTGATTTTAGAAAAGATAAAATTAACTGATTTCTTTACGTAACATTCTGATAATAGCAGTTGCTCTTACCTAGAATTTTGGGCCTGCAGGCACCACTTGGAGCTTATAGCCCCATCCCCCTTTACTTTTTTATTTTTATTTGTATCTGTGTATTAAGTAAGCTTGATTCTTAGTTCCGTAGAATAAGGTTATTTCCTTATATGTAGCGTTGATGAGGCAACATCATGTGTGAGCCAAAAGATGGCTGAAAAAATACGCCAAATTAAATTGTCTGCTAGGCATCAACTTAAAATAGCCAGTATCACTATGGGCTGTATCTTGGTACCAGCCAGCATGGGAATTTTGACCCTTGTGCCAGTCTGCAATTCATTATTACCCTCCTTTTCTACTTGAAAAAATATATTAATCCTCCTTTTACACAGGGGGAACATTCTGGCCTGTGCTGATCATAGCCAATATAGCTGCCTTAATTGCCAGTCGTACCATGACCACTGCTACCTTTGCCTGCATAAATAAGTCGATAGCACTTGGTTGCTTCCCACGCCTGAAGATTATACACACTTCTCGCAAGTTCATGGGCCAGATATACATCCCCTTCATAAACTGGTTTCTCATGGTCTTTTGCGCGCTATTTTTGGTTTCTTTCAGAAGCGTTGATGATATTGGTATTGCGTATGGTAACAACTCTTAACTGATCACCAAACAATATGGAATTTGTGGAGTTGAGATTTGTTACATGACTAGTACCATGTTGGGAACTGAGGTTTATACAAATTGTTTAACCCCCCTACCCCACGCACCACCTTCAGCCCCCAAAAAAGTTATGTAACTTCAACACACTGGAAAAGGAAAAAAAAAAAAAAAATAGAAAGAGAGGAGGAAGGTGTTGTTTAAAATTTCCCTTGACAAAAAAGAGGAAGGGCAACTTGCACATTTTTTCTTAAATTCCAGATGTACAAGGAGACTCTTCCCTTATGTCAAGGGATAAGTGCTTACATCTGGTTCTTTTTTACCATCTGAATCCATTAAGCATTAAGATACGATAAGTGCTTACATCTGTTTTTCACCATTTGTAATCCATTAAGTATTAAGACATCACATTTAAATTTTACTGACAGGTATCACAGAGGTCGGGGTAATGATGATGACAACCATACTAGTAACCATCATAATGGTTCTAATATGGCAAATCAATCTCTATATAATCCTCATCTTCTTCTGTCTATTCATCGGCTTGGAGCTCATTTTCTTCTCCTCTCTCCTCACCAGTATTGGAAGTGGGAGTTGGGTTATGCTTCTCTTCTCCATGCTCCTTCTCCTAGTAATGGTAGTATGGAACTATGGTACAAAACTAAAGTATGACAGTGAAATCAAGCAGATGCTCTCAATGGAGCTGATAAAGAAACTGGGGGGCAATTTGGGGACAATTAGAGCTCCAGGTGTTGGCCTTCTATGTAGCGAATTGGTTAAGGGAATTCCAGCAGTTTTTGGACAATTTTTGACAACTCTCCCTGCCATACATTCTATTGTTGTTTTTGTGTCCATCAAGTATATTCCAGTACCAATGGTGCCGCAAACAGAGAGATTTTTGTTTCAGAGAGTTTGCCCAAGAAACTACCACTTGTTTCGTTGCATAGCCAGGTATTTTAAAATTCAAAGTAATTGTTCTGTCTGTTCTTGGTTCCAAGTGGTACTTAGGGCTGTTAGTCATTAACGGGTCATGACTGAACCAATCTAGTTTTGCTGGTATTACTACAGAATGACTATTTTTCTGCTAGGTAGAATAGGAGTTGGATTGTGAAGAAAACAAAAAAATTCCTGCTTAAGATGGGACCTTAACCAATGTCTTTTTAATTTTAGGATAAAAAAATGCCTTAGACGGTTAGACCAAACTTGTTTTATTTTCACGTAAAGGTGATTACTCTAATATTAAAATAATGTTCTACCAGACACAGCCAGGGTCATGGTCCGAGCTGTTTGACCTGTGAAACCTGTATTGGGAAATAATAAGATATTATTGACCTGATCCTATCCATTGACACCCCTATTGGTATCAGAGGGTCATGCTGGCATACTGGTACTTTAGTGGAACAGTATCAGGCAAATAGAAAAAATAGAACCTACAGAAAGTGGAAGCCAAATGATAAGAATTACTAAAACATAGAAAGCCAAAATGATAAAACTTACTAAAACATTGAAAACGGAGTAATAGACTCGTACTGTACTGGTATGGTACTGGACAAGTAGCAACATAGTATAGCTAAAGAAAGGGGAACCCAAAATGATAAGACTTGCCAAGACATCAAAAACGAAGTATTGCGCACGAGTAACCCGGTTTTTTTTGCCATAACAGGTATGGTTATAAAGACGTGAGAAAAGAACACCACAAAGTATTTGAACAATTACTGATAGAAGGTTTAGAAAAATTTATTGAGAGAGAAGTGCGAGAGCTATTTCTGCAAAGCGATGACGATTTTGATTCAGATGAAATACAGGAAACCTCCAGTTCAACAGTTGTCACAGCAACAAATGGAAGCTTCTATTCTCTAGATGTGCCTCTCTTATCTGATTACCAAGTCCCTACAAATTTAAATTCTAATTCCAAGCCTAGCAGCAGCAGCTCTTCCTCGCAGGATAAAACCCCTGATTATGCAAAGAATTTGGAATTGGAGCGCTCATTCATTAAGAAAGCAAAGGAATCAGGAGCTGTGTATATGCTGTCGAATGGTCGAATTAGGGCTACAAAGGAATCATGGTTTTTTAGAAAATTAATTTTGAATTACTTGTATACATTTTTGAGAAGCAATTGCAGAAGAGGGATAACTGCCGTTAGTATACCCCACGGGAGTATGCTACAAGTACGTACAACTTACATGGTGTAACCGACTGTAGGTAGTGAGCGATTTCAATTTTAAAAAAGTGGGTTTGTAATAATATTTTTTCTTTCCTTTTTTATGACTCACAAAAAAGAGAAAGCTAGAAAGGGGAATATATTATCGGATAATAGCATACACAACACAGTTTTTGAGTTTCTCTTTTATCTCCTTTCTTCTTTTGAGATACTGAATTTTCTTACAACATCTGATTAACTGTTGTAAATAGTGGAACTACATTCTTGGATAGTTTTGGTGAATGAAAAGGTGGTGTCTTGTCAATTCTGTGTTTTGTTGTGTGCGTTTTTTCTCTTTTGATATATAATTTTTTTGCATTAAGAGTAGTGATAAGCCTTAAGCGTTTCTTCGTATTTGCACTCGGATGCATTGATGTATACAATTGTTTATACTTTTGTGTTGTTATAAATAATAATTCTAAAAATTGTATTATTACTTAATGGAGTGTTTAACTTTAATTTTTGTTTGATATTTAGAAAATAAAAGGTAATATATATATATATATATATATATATATATATATATATGAGTAAGGCTACAGTGCTTTGCAAAGTAAACCATCCCGTTTATTCGGGTCATTTTTTGGATTTTGAAAATCCAAACACCGATCCGAACCGTTCAACATGTTCTATATATTGAAATGTGCTTGGAGACCAAATTTTACATTTTCTGAATTTTTTTACTATTTATTAAGCCACTTTGAAAATTGCTGATCATATGGTCCAGAATTTTGGAAACACTGTTTTTACTGTTCACCCAGATCAGCAATTTTCAAAGTGGCTTAATAAATAGTAAAAAAATTCAGAAAAATGTAAAATTTAGTCTCCAAGCACATATTAATATGGAGAACAAGATGAACGGTCGGATCGACCATTGAACATTGGAAACGCAAAAATGAGTTATAAGCATATGTGGGCATATGCTTATATAAGCATAGTAGCCAGCCCCTATATATATATATATATATATATATGAGTAAGGCTACGGTGCTTTGCAAAGTAAACCACCCCGTTTACTTCGGGCCATTTTTTGGATTTTGAAAATCCAAACAACCGATCCGAACCGTTCAACATGTTCTATATATTGAAATGTGCTTGGAGACCAAATTTTACATTTTTTGGAATTTAAATATGAACAATTTATATATATATATATATAAATTTTACATCTTACATGTTCTATATATATATATAGAGTAGAACTAGGGTGCTCCTAAGCTCACCAAGCCCTTCGTGAGCGCGACTCTAAAACCTATCGAATTGACTTCAAACGACATTTTCAAACCGTTAGATGTTCAATCTATATTAAAATGTGCTTGGAGACCAAATTTTATATTTTTTGGAATTTTTTTACTATTTATTAAGATGGTTTGAAAATCGCTGTTTTTATTAAAATTCTGCACTATTGGAAAACAGCGATTTTCAAACCATCTTAATAAATAGTAAAAAAATTCCAAAAAATGTAAAATTTGGTCTCCAAGCACATTTTAATATAGATTGAACATCTAACGGTTTGAAAATGTCGTTTGAAGTCAATTTGATAGGTTTTAGAGTCGCGCTCACGGAAGGGCTTGGTGAGCTTAAGAGCACCATAGTTCTACTCATATATATATATTTATTTATTTACGCATGAGTTATAAATATTTTTAAATTTAAATATGAACAATTTATATTTTAAATACACATTATTTTAGAATGAAAAATATAAAATCTAAGAATAATTCTTTCTAACATTTATATTTTATAACGAACGTAAAAATTTCGTTTTCATTTTTCGAAGTGGGAGCATAAACTCTCTTCTTTCATTAAATGTTAACCGCATGTTAATATGCATGCAGACAATTTTATCAAAAATATGTATACGTAACAAAAAGGAAATTACTTTGTTCTGCGTTGTAGCCATAGATTATATAAATTGTCAATATTCTTCTTTAGCAAACTAGCGTAGAGTCTAGATCCTCTGCATGATCTCAATGATTGAATTTGAATCCGAAATGTCCAATCAGAATCCGAACCGTCTAGATAAAAATTCGGACCAATTCATGAGATTTTCTTAAATCCGTGTTAATATATAATGAAGAGTAAAGCTTCGATGCTATGAATAACATAATGCTTTCCGTGCTACGGCCTTTCGTTATTTTTAAGACCGTAGCACATAAGACCTAATGCAATTCATAGCACCCAAGCCTTACTTTATAATGAATGAATTGAAATTCAATTAATTGTCATTTACTTCTTTAGCAAACTAGTGTAGAGTCCGAAACTTTTGCATTTTCTCCCTGTTTGAAGTTGAATTTAGTCTTATCAGAATCTGAAATAAAACTAGGGTGTTCTTTTAAGATTATCAAGCTCATTTTGCAAACTCAACTCTAAAATTTATTAGATTTGTTTCAAATAACTAATCTAAATCTTTGAAGCCCATCTACATTGCGAGTGATGCGTCTCCATGCAATAAAGTTAAACTTTCGAATTAATTCAATATAAGTCAAGCGGTCAAAATTAGAAGGTTTATAAATTAATTTTAATGCATTCATTTTTTGAACGTCTTTTTTATCACTTGACTCTTTACAAAATTAGTTTAAATTTTTAATTTTTTGCATATAGACACATCACTCGTAAAGTATATGAGTTTCAGCGGTTTGAATTCGTCGTTTAAAACCAATCCGATAGATTTTAGAGTTGAATTCACACAGAAGCTTGATAAACTTAAAAACACCTTATGTCTACTGTAAAATTCATACCATCTCCACTAAAATTCTGACCAATTCAATCCAAATTTAAAATACACAGAATCAGTATGTAAAATGAACTAATCAAATTCAAACCTTAAAAAGATATGAATCTCACTGTTATATTTCAAGTTTTTTTTTTGGGCAAAGTGATCTGTAGGCATATAGTTAGTGGCGTAGTCGCAATTAAGTCGGCGGTGAGCAAAAATCGAGTTCAATGCTAATTTGCATTCTCTGGACAAATTGGATTCAGGTTAAACGGGGTCGGATTCAAATTCTCCATAACTCCCTTCACGCCTATGCCTGAGCTGCCCTATTTTTTTCCTTTTTTTATCAAATCGCGTTTTTACTCTTTTGAAATCTCTCTCGTTCTGTTCTTTTTTCTTTCAACGAATCACGACTAATGAGATTTTTTTCCAAATCATGCTATATGCACAAATCGAGTTCAGATTCGAGTTCAAATTATTATATTTTCCTAATAAGACTACTACGGAATTGGATTGCAAAATAAAAATAGACAGATGAGAAATTAGAAATAGACGAACCTTATTAACTTATATAGAGGATAATTTACTCTCTCCAGAGAGAGAGGTGGCTCCGCCTCTGCATATAGTTTCAACCACTTGAGAGTAGGTCTGATGGGCATCGGACCTACTTTGGTTAGACGGTTTAATCACCGTCGATTTGTTTTAAGATTCGTGCGGAATGCTTTAAAATCCGTGCATATGTTTTAATTTCGTGCACACAAATCTTAAATTAGATCGGACGGTCATTCGTTGAACCTAAAAGTAGGTCAGTTTCAACATCCAAATTCAACAGTACAATATTGTTATATTTCAAGCAGGGGCGGAATTGTTTACCAAGTACTTGTAACTTTAATTGAAAATATTATTTTAGAGGTGTTAGCCCCCTCTATGTAGAACACAAAAAAATTAAAGGGCTTTAATAAAAAAACGACTGTCCCTTAGAAAAAATAACGCTCAGTTTTCTAATAAAGTGAAAAAACGGCATCTTTAACCGTGTAAAAAATATAAATAATTAGAAAGTTGTTGAAAAATGGAAAGATCAATAATATAATAGGAAAAAATAACAACGTTAATTTGGGAGATACGGTTATCAAGTATCTGAAAGAAAAAAAAAAAGTTATTGGAATTTTTTTTGAAATGCACGGTCCATCCCAAAAAAGGAAGTTATCGGAAATATAAAGGAATATAATTGAAAAACAAGAAAACTTTGTCTAAGAGAAAAAATCAAAATAAAAAGCTGAAATTAAAATTAGTGTGAAGCTAACGACGTGATGTATTTTATTTCTTAAAATTGAGGTTTGTCTTGATTCATTAATTATTAACAAATTGTTATTTATTGTAACTTTATTATAGTTTTAATATTTTGCTTTCATATTAAATTGTTAATATTATATTTTTTCCATTCACGATATCATTTAGATATTTAATTTTTTGCATACAAAATTAAATTATGTCAAAATAATTTAATAGACATGTCATTTTATTGGTGTTAGATATTTATTGTAATTTTATTGAAAGATATTTTTTTAAAGAAGTTTTACGAAATCGAATAATGAAAATCATATTGTATTATATAAATTTTGATTTTTATTAAAATATTTTTTAAATATATAATATTTAGTCCGTTAGCCGCCTTTATAGTTCCGCCCTGATTTCAGGAATTTTTATTAGTAGTAATTAATAAAAAGAAGAGAGACAAATGGTAAGATTACGGTAATATTTATATTGGTAGTAATTCTACCGATCTTAACTTTTTTTTAATCTGATGTATAGATAGAGAGAATTCTTACATTTGATTTCTAGTAAAATATGAAAAGTTTTTCAAAAAATAAATGAAATGTTTTTGATATATCTAAATTTTAAGATACTTTATTTATTTTTGTAAAAAACATATTTTATTCAAAAAATAAAAAAAAAAAACAGTAAAAATTCTACTGATCTTACTACCAATATAAATATATTACTATAATCTTCCCGTTTGTCTCTTTTTTTTCTATTAATTACTACTAATAAATTTTTTTCCTGATTTCAAGTCAGTACACTGCACTAGTACAGAGGAATTTTTTTTAAAAACAGTAATTAAAATAATTAAATTTAAAGAACCATCATGATTACGGAGGTTTTTACAAAAACAACAAAAACCGAATAGCTTATTCAGTTAAGGGTTTTTTTTTGCTTCACCGAATAGGCTATTCGGTTTACAGGATTTTTAACTGGAGTTGTCGGATACGATGCCACAGAAAATTCATTAAATCCATTTTATAGGCTTAACCGAATATGCTATTCGGTTTGGTGTTTTTTTGGACTTAACCGAATAGCCTATTCGATTTAGTGTTTTTTTTTTTAGGAGACTAAGAAGAGCAAAATAAAGAAATCTACTGAAAATTTGAATTTTTTATTTAAATTATTTGACTTCTTTTGATATATAATTAGCATATTTATACTAAAATACGCTAAATTATTTGAAATTATGTTGATTACACTATATTAAGTTCAATTACACTAAATTACATTATATTACGCTAAAATACGGTTAATTACGCTAAATTACATATGAATAGGGACGATATCTTCACTGAAAAGGCGAAAAACGACGGCGAAACTTCAAACGGTCATAAAACGGCGCTCGAGTGTCCGATTTTAGCAAATGACCACTTTTCGGAAAGCTTACGAAAATACGCATGCGTCCGTGCTGGTGTCCAAAATTCAGAATCGCCAAAAAACAAAGAGAATAGCCTCAAAACTTGAGTTGAAGTTTCCGATTAAGATTTTCGTTTCTATTATTCAATCCAAGTAGCTCAGTAAATTAGTTACATAATGAACTTGTAGAATACCAGTTTTTACTATTTTTGGAATTTTTTTACTATTTTTTATGATTATTGAAAGATGGCACAAAATCGATCTATTTTAACGTAATTTTCGGTATTTCAGCATAATTAGCGGAGTTATTATAATTTAGCGTAATTTAGTGTAATTCAACATAATTTATTGTAATATAGTGTAATTCAACATAATTTCAAATATTTAGTGTTTTTTTTTTATTTTTTGCTAATTATAAATCGAAAGAAGTAATCTAATTTAAACAAAAAATTAAAATTTTCAGTGTTAGGTTTCTTTATTTTGGTCTTCTTGGTGTCAAAAAAAAAAAAAAAAAAAAATCTAAACCAAATAGCCTATTCAGTTTAGGCTAAAAAATTCCTAAACCGAATAGCCATCTCGGTTTAGGGGTGTTACACGAAAGATTACATAATTCAGAGATTTATTTTTGTAAAAATAAAGTAAACTGAATAGGCTATTCGGTGAAACAGAAGAAAAACTCTTTACCAAATAGCTCATTCAGTTTTTGCTGTTTTTTAATAAACTCTATAATCATGTTGGTTTTTAACATTCATTATTTTAATTACAGTTTTAAAAAAAAAACTACTACAGGTGTTAAAGTAAGACGTGTCACTAGTACACTAGTACAGATGCTAAAGTAAACGTGTCACTAGTACACTAGTACAGATGTTAAAGTAAACAGACGATTCTGGATAAGACGTGTCCTCGGGGAAGGTGATCTGAACTAAAATAATTAACGAAGAGACCCACCGAAGGCCTCAGTTACGTTGTAAACGGAGACGATCGGACCTCAAATTTCACAGACACGCGTTATGTAAATAAGGAGAGCATGCTACGTGTCAATACACGTGTACGTCCTATCTTTCTCCCAGCCCACTATTTACTGAAGTCAGGACTCAGGAGTCGCCTCTTCGAATAGAACGAGATAATTCAAACCGTACAAAGAAATCATTCTCTTTAAACTTTTTTGTCTCTGTTTTACTCTCACAAATTATGATGAAGATGGCAGCAATGTTTGGAGGGAGGAGCGTTATCACAATCAATGGTGTAATTTCGAGAACATTCTACACGAAGCCTTCTCTGCTTGCTCTCCGTCCGCTAACCGTTAAACCTAGTAGACTCTGTTTTCAAGCCTCTGGCAATTCATCACAGGTCTCTAATTCTCTTTTTCTGTTGTTCTTCGTTCTTCCTCGTTTACTATTCTCATGCAGTGTACCTTTTTTCACAGATTCAAATGGCAAGACTTAAGTGCCCCTAGAAGGGGCGCTGAATCATGTTTTGGCTTAATTTCAATTTTCATTAGTATTTTTCTTGTTTAGAGTACTTGAAAGAGTTTTATTTCTAATGCCAGTGAAGAAAATGCATCTGATTTGATATAACAAACTGAGAACTCTTTATTATAGGCTCATAATCGTGCCGATGATGACAAGGAGATCAAGGACAAGTACAAGGATACCGCAAACAAAGCCAAAGAAGCAACTACCGAAACCGGCTACCGAGCTGATGAAAAAGCTCAAGACATGAAAGAGAAAGCTAAAGACACCACAAGCAATGTAGTTGAGGAGGGTAAGAGGATAGCTGAGGAAGCCAAGGAAAAAACAAAGGAAACATCCAAGGATGCATATGATAAGACTGGGCAAATGACAGAAAAAGGTACGGGCACAGCGAAGGAGAAGGTCGATGAGGCGCAAGAAAGTGCATCTGATTTCAGTGAGGATGCAAAGCAAAAGGCTAAAGGAGCTATGGACAAGGTTTGTTTTTTCAGATTTTTTTTTTTTTCTTTTGATAGGTATTATCCTTTTTAGGTAGTTTTAGTTGGAGATTAAAAAAAAAAAAGAGTAATGCTCGAGTACATCATATTTTATGAGAAAAAAAAAATTCAGTAATAAATTTTGACTGTCTGATCACGTAAGAGTAAGTAGGCAATCTTTAATTTTGCTTTTAGGAGTATTTCCTACTTTTCGGTAAAAATATATTCACTATAAATATGGATAAATAAGAAATTAGTTTTTAATTAAATATGTCATTCGATTTGAGGAACACTAATTGTATAACATAACTATCTGATCATATAGTATGAACCATCCAACAAAGACTTGGTGTATTTGAGCTTTTGTAAAAGTTCTTCTCAATGCTGTTGAAAATAATTTCTTAATTTCCATTTTACGAGGGCTAATTAATAAACATAATTTTATAGATTAAAATTTATGAAAAACATAAATTTAATTAATTATATTTCCTACAACAAAAGTTGCCTTGGAGGTAAAGAGAATATTTAATTAGTGGATAAGTGTCGACATCCATAGCTGTTTTAGTGTTGTGTAGTGATGGTATGGAACCTGTCTGATTATGTATGGCAGGTCCTTCCTTGTATGAAGCATGTCTATCTGTAACATGATACTTGATTAATCACCACCTATAGCATCAGGCTGAATTTGGGACTCTGTGGCAACTAATGAGATAGCTAATTTATTATGTGTTCTCTCAACTAGGCAAGGGAAGAGGCATACGAAGCTCATGAGAAAACATCTCATGCATCAGAGAAGGTGAAGGATACGACAAAGTCAGGGATGGAGAAGACGAAGGATATGGCGGAAGGTGCCACAGAGAAAACCAAGGAGACTGCTGATGCAGCTGCTGAGAAGGCAAAGGAGACGGCCAAAGCTGCGAAGGACAATACTGTTGAAGGTACAGTTTTGCTATCTCAATTCAGTCGATCATATACAATTTGGTGGATAAAATTGTACTGATGCATGTTTAATCGAGTGATTTGCTCAGAAGTATAGTAATTCAACCCCCAATCCTCCTCTCAAAAAAAAAAAAAAAAAATTCTTTCTAATTCAGATCCCATTGTTTGTTGAGGAAACAGATTTTGAACCCTTCATCATGAAGAGAGTATATGGTTGGTTTATTCTTTACTGCATGTATGTTTAATATAACCTTTTGTATATATGAATGAGCTTCTGTAACTATACCAAGCAAAAAATGTTGTTATGAAGGAACTCATCGGAATTCCTACTGGTCATATTTCAGCCCTGCTTTAGCTTACCATTGAGAGAGGCATTCCTAGTTCTCTATGAATGGATGTTTACCTTAGTTGCCTTTCAGTGAAATAATTTTATGGCACCCACTTTGGAACAAAATTTACAAAATTAAATGATATAAGGATGTTATCCTGATTTATCTTATTCTACTGGCATGTGTACGGTGGTTATGTCAAGTTTGACAAGTTGCAATTTCTTTTGAACGGTTTCATAAGCTTTTGCTGAGAATTGTGTTTGTTTGATCGATTGGGTCGTTGGTTTAATTTGGTTTTGACATATAATGTAAACTTAATTACGATATGATTTTGGGATATATTGGGTTTTGGTATATGATCATGGTTATGGTTTTAAGTATATTAATCCGAGTATAATTTACAAATTTGATTTGGGTCTAACAGGTACTAAATATGCTGGAGAGAGAGTGGCAGAGGGTACAACAACCGTGGGTGAGAAAGTCGTACAGACTGCAAAAATTGTAGGTGAGAAGGCTAAGCAAGCAGCACTGGAAGCGGCACATGAGATAAAAGAGACGGTGGCTGGCGGTGAGCATGAGGCAAAGAAGGGGGTGGATGCCGATGTGAAGGCTGACAGAGGGAAGCTGTTGGATGATGAAGAAAAGGAGAGAGCAAGAAACAAGGATCAGATCTAATAGACCTTGCAGCATGAGTAGGAACACGCGGTGCTGCCTATAGTTTGTTCGGCTTTGATTTCAATTGTTGCTTTCCTTAATTTCAGCTGAATATGAAGTTCTTTTCAGATTGAATAAAGTTAATTTTGTAACTTGTATTTAGGTGAGGTTCCGCCTGGTAGTATATATGGGATTACATGGTTCATGTTTGTTGTGTTTAGTCTTTGTTCAAGTCCAACTTTAGGTGTTCCTAACCAATTTAGTCGCTTTTGGCGAAGTGGTTGTAAAGATCTTTAAATGCTGATGTTACTGGTACTTGGGAAAATTTGAAACTCCTAAATATGGCCCTCAAGGTACACGTACAAAGGCGAAGAAATATCTTTTTAGAAATATCTTTTTAGACGGGAGTTTTAAAAAGATGAAAATATTATTGATTTGGGGATTAATATATAAGTTGGTACAGTGGTATAGTCAGGATTTGAATCAGGAGAAATTGGATTCGAGTTCGAATATTTGAATCAGAGTGGCGTAGTTAGGATTTGAATCAGGAGAAATGGGATTCGAGTTCGGATATTTGAATAAGGAGAAACTGGATTCGATAAATCGATGAATTGCACTGATGAGATTATTTTATGAACAATCTCAGAATTGTGCTCTGGTTCAGATTCTTTGTAGAACGTTTTGTTAGTATTTTTTTCTTAAATATCAGTACTGTGAGAATTTATTTTATGTACCAGTTATTGCTGGGTTTATGAGAAACAAGAAATGAGAGATGATGGAAAAATGACAATAGAGAAGTGATATTAGAATGCGTGTTAAAATCCTGATGAGTTCCTTCACCAGACAATAATATCCTTGTATCCGTACCTCTTAAGAGTCGCTTTCACCTTTTATATTTTTTTATGGTTTCTTCCTCTCCCTCCAGCACATGTCTCTAGAGGTATGAACAAAGAATCACCCTCTTTCTAACCTTCGTTACCAGCTCTCCGGATTTTTTTTTAAAACCATAATTAAAATAATTAATTTTAAATAGGCAACATAATTGCGGTCAGATTTAGAAAACTATTAAAATCGAATTGTCAATTTGGTCCGACCGCATTTTTTTTCTCCGGACTGAATTGGCAATTCGGTCTGAATGTATTTCACAATAAAACTGTGTTGCCTTTCGTGTAGAAGGCTTTTTTTAGTCTGGACCGAATTGGTAATTCGGTCCAGTTTTTTTTTTTTTTTTTTTTTTAGAGATACTAAGAAGACCAAAAATAAAGAAATCTAACATGAAAATTAAAATTTTTTATTTAAATTATTTATTAGATTACTTCTTTTAATTTATAATTAGCATATTTATACTAAACATACTAAATTACTTGAAATTATGTTGAATTACACTATATTACGATAAATTATGTTGAATTACACTAAATTACGCTAAATTACAATAACTTCGCTAATTATGTTGAAATACGGTAAATTACGCTAAAGTAGACAGATTATGTGCCATCTTTCATGATCATAAAAAATAGTAAAAAAAATTTCAAAAATAGTAAAAATTGGTATTCTACAAGTTCATTATGTAACTAATTTACTGAGCTACTTGGATTGAATAATAGAAATGAAAATCTTAATCGGAAACTTCAACTCAAGTTTTGAGGCTCTTCTCTTTGTTTCTTGGCGATTCTAAATTTTGGAATCCGGCATTGCCGGCATGGACGCGTGCGCACTTTCGCAAGCTTTCCGAAAAGTGATCATTTGCTGAAATCGGACACTCGAGCGCCGTTTTATGACCGTTTGAAGTTTCGCCGTCGTTTTTCGCCTTTTTAGTGAAGATATCGTCCCTATTCATATGTAATTTACCGTATTTTAGCGTTATGTAATGTAATTTAGTACAATTTAACTTAATATAGTGTAATTCAACATAATTTCAAGTAATTTAGGTATTTTAGTATAAATATGTTAATTATATGTCAAAAGAAGTAATCTATCAAATAATTTAAACAAAAAAATTCAAATTTTCAGTGTTAGATTTCTTTATTGGCAAATTCTTCTATGCACCTAAGGACCTATTTGTAAAATGAGCATATTTTCATTTTCAAAGTTCAAACAGTCGATCCGGCCGTTCAACATTATCTCCATATTAAAATGTACTTGGAGGTCAAATTTTACATTTTTTTGAATTTTTTTACTATTTATTAAGATGGGTACAAAATTCAATGGTCTGAATTTGACTAGTTTTGTAAAATACTTAATAAATAGTAAAAAAATTCAAAAAAATGTAAAATTTGACCTCCAAGTACATTTTAATATGGAGATAATGTTGAACGGTCGGATCGACTGTTTGAACTTTAAAAATGAAAATATGCTCATTTTACAAATAGGTCCTTAGGTGCATAGAAGCATCCCTCTTCTTTATTTTGCTCGTCTCTCTAAATAAAAAAAAAAAGGAAGCCTGGACCGAATTGCCAATTCGGTCTAGACTAAAAAAGCCTCTGGACCGAATTGGCAATTCGGTCTGGCCTGTTTTTTGATTTTATGTGGCGTTCTTTCTATAACCCGGTGAAAAACACCCAGACCGAATTGCCAATTCGGTCCGGAGGAAAAAAATGCGGTCGGACCGAATTGGCAATTCGGTTTTGATAGTTTTTCTAAATCTCGCCGCAATCATGTTGTTTATTTAAAATTAATTATTTTAATTATGGTTTTAAAAAAAAAAATCCCAGCTCTCCGGTGACCAAATCGAAAATTTGATGTCACAGCCAGATTCTCCTTGACATAACCTCTCCATCGACATCCACTTCGACCCCCCACCCCACCCCCTCAGCCAGAAATCTTTATTTCCAGTACAAAGGTGCAAGGCTTCTAAAGCACTGAAAAGAATGAGCTAGTGGTATAATCAAATTACTGGCGTGGCAACCCGCTGTATTAAGAGTAGATTTGTGGTAATCATATCCCTTCGGTCTCTGCCTCTACTGGTCCGTCCAACCGGGCTACGACGCTGCAGATAACTCTAATCGGCCATTCATAGTCGCCTCTTCTTCTTTTTTCGATGATTCAATTTTTTAAGTTTTTGCACGGTCCGATTCGTTGTAGCATCGTGATGGGTACAATCAGATGGGCAACATGGAGCGACACAAAAAAGAAAAGATATGCCTATCCTGTTAGCATGTTATTGGGCTGTAGTTAGAGAATTTGGATTTCAGAGTAGAGCAGAATTTAACTTCAGGATTGAGCAATAATCTTCATTCTTATATTAAGCGCCCAGATAAAAAATTTGATTGAATATCAGCCATTCAATCTAATAGTCTGCTTTCTTTTGATTATATATATCTTTTTGATGTTTTTCTACGTGTAAAAAAATAAATTTATTTTTTTCTCAAAAAAAAAAGAAATTTATTTAGGCAAGTACTTGCCACATACAAATTGTATCATCTTTCTTATTAGTCCTCATTTCTTCATTTCTTAAATTATTTAAAAAAAAATAGATTTGATTGGTCATGTTTGTATTTCTTTCTATTTTGGATACCATTTAATATATTATTTGTATGAGATTTTTTAATAAAAATGTGTCAAAAATATCAAAAAGAATATGTATGTCATTTAATGAAATATGTCATTTAAGAAATATTATTTACGTGTAGATGCTATTTAATATATCATTTAGTATTGTCATTTGTTATTTAGTCTAAATTATTTTTTTATGAAAATATGTTATCTTGTATAAGATTGTTTTTCTCTTATAATATGTCTCTATTACAACACATGGACAAGATACTAGCTTAATTATATGTTAATAAAAAAAATCCAGATTCAAGATAGGACAGAATTTAATTTCAAGGTGGAACAATAATTCATTTACATATAGGCTAATAAAAAATATTTAAAATTTAGTATTTGCCCTGCCCTGTAGCATACCAACTCCGTCTCTAAGTTGGTAATCAGAAGAATTAATACAAAATTTTGGTGTGATAGATGGGCTGGAGAACACTCTCTCAAGTGCCAATTCCTAACCTTTTTAAGATATCATATTTCAGTAACTGAAGTATTTAAAATCAATAGAATTAATTTAAGGTTTAAAAGGCAATTAGTGGGGATTTATCTTGTAGAATGGCTAAATCTGATTGAACAATTCAATTTTTTAGGTTGACAGACAAGAATAATACAATAGTTATATGTTTTCTGTGTTTTAAGGTTTAAAAGGCAATTAGTGTGGAGATGCATGGTCCAACAATTATATGTTTTATTTGAAATCTTGCTATGAATTAGAATCCAATAGTTCTATATTTTCTGTGAAATCTTGTTATGAATGGTTAGAATCTAGTCCGTGATTTTTATTAATATCCAAAGTTAATTACAAAATATTAATTATACCCAGCTAAGCTGGGTATTTTTAAAATGCCCAAACCGGTCTTTTGATGACCGGTCCTCAACTTTTTTGTTGTTGTTGTTGTTGTTGTTGTTTCAAACCTATAAATAACTACTTTTCTCTCTCCTCCCTCTTACAACTCACTTAACTCATATAAGGGAAAGAGAGAAAGAGAAGACGATTTTTTAGGCGATTTTTCAAGAGCCAAAAAGATGAACAATAGCAATCGAGGTAGATCGTCCTCTCGTGGCCTAGCGAGATGAGGGTCAATTAGTGATCGAGGTAAAAATAAGAGAAAAAAGAATAACTGTCAAGTATGCCGTAATAAAAAGAACTGTCAAGTATGTATGATGGAGGAATTTCTTAGACGGCCTATTCGGTATGAAATTTCAAACGATGACTTTGTGAAAAACCCCTACGGTTCTGGTTTGAAAAAAAAGAAGGTTGATCTAGAGCCTTCAACATCTGTTCCGTGTACTTATACTAGTAAGGCTAACACTTTGTCTGTTGTGACTGATCACATCCGGCAATATCGGATGATGAGTTTGTTCCATGTACTTTCAAGGCTCGTTCTAAGAAGTAGTATTATTAAGGCTTAAAATTTGAATGCATTTGAGCTGGAGGCATTTTAGTTTGATGAATTAGGGTTATAAAATTAAGGCTGTAAAATATTTGAGTTTCTTTAGTGTTTATTTTGTAGACTTTATTTCATCAATTCAGAGTTTATTTAGACTTAATATATTGACATGCATGTAGACTTCATGTTCTCTACATTTGAATATGGTACAAAACAATAAAGTTATAAAACCTTACATTCAACTAACTCATAACTTAGTATTAATAAAGTCCACAGAAATTGCAAATAAAATAGTTCTGGAAGTAGCATCTAAATAAATCAGTGACAACATGCATCAAATGAGAAGAATTTAAATCACCTATTACTACTAGGCCTAATATTAAACCCAAGAAACCGACCAGTTGCAGAAGATAGCCTACCAGATGGCTCTGCTTGGCTTCCAGATGCCCCTACTTGGCTTGTAGATGCCCTTGTACGCCTACTAGTTGATCTCCTTGGTTGGCTTCTACATGGCTCTCCTTGCACCCCAACCGCCTCTCCTTCTATAGAAATTGCCTCTCCTATTGCTTCTGCAAACATACCAGATGTAGCTAAACGGCTTGTAGCTGTGCTTAACTGTGACCCTTGTGACCCACTTTCCTCTGCCATAACTCGCTCATTTTCTGTCGCATTTGGTGCGTTTCTGGTCTCTGCATTGCATTTGTTACTTAGTAAGTTGGTCTAAATTGAAAAGAAATATAATTTTTGATGAATGTTACATACCTCTTCGATCCATGTTGGTAGTAGAACAGCGAGCCTGATGCCCCCTTCGCATGACGGATGTGTTTTTGCCTCTCAACCCTAATCCAGGCCAAGCTCATAAGAATTCTAGGTCCAGTACAAGGAGGTCGTTCTTTCATATTGCCAAAAGCAACAAACGCCCCACTCCAAGTACTTTCAAGATAGTTCACAGTATGTCAGTCTGCAACAAATTAGTCTTCGCACCAGTTTCGTACACGACAAACCGCTAAAATATGAGCGTACAGAATAGATGTTAATTGGATATCTCTGCATTTACATTCCATTTTGTTGACGGGCCGCGTGTCACAATATACTGGAACTCCCTATGAATAATGTCCATACTTATATTGCTGCCGCGGGTGACTGGAACGTACTCATTTAGGAATGAAACTTGATACTAACCTTCGCCGTGCATATAAGGGACCAAACGCATTTGTGCAGCTTTGGTCCACTGTTTTCTGATCTTTTGCAAAACCCAGTCGGAAAATACCTGATTTGCATCTCTTAAATCCATTGCTCGCTTCAGCCGCTCAACAAACCATTTGTTGCATTTGTAGAACATATCCTCCACTATGGCAGTCACGAGCATTCTACTGCTAACCCGGAAGACATTGTTTAGCGACTCGGAGCCGTTTATTGTCGTGATACCAAATCAGTATCCTCCACATAGGTTTGGAAAACCAACTGGCTCTTTGAAGTAATAAGCCTCATATGTATTAGTAAGAAACTTTCCACCACAGTGTAATGACATGGCTGACAAACAAATTACATTTTAGTAAATGGCAAACAATTGTCAGGTTACTAATTTAAATGTGTAAGTTACTGAAAAATAATTAAAGTAAAATAAAAAATTATAAAAAAATTAATTAAATAAAATAAATAAATTTAATTAAAAAAACAAAAATTACTGGGAAATCGCTTCAAATTGCCTCAAAAATCGACTTCTCTTTCTCTTCCTTTCTTTCTCTTCTGTGAGTTGAATGAGTTGTGAGAAGGAGAGAGTAAAAAATAGTTAGTTATTTATAGAATCTGAAACAGCAAAAAAAAATGATTAAGGACCGGCTATTTAATAGCCGGTTGAGAAAAAAATGGACCGGCCAAATGGCCGGTTTAGACATTTTTAAAAATACCCAGCTAATTAAATATAATTAATATATTATAATTAACTTTGTATATTAATAAAAATCACGGGAATCTAGTGGAATCGAAACTTCTGAATATAGTACTGTATGGCAAGTTAAAATATCATTGAAGGTTAAGATTTTCTTGCGGATAGAAAATAAGATAGGCCATACCGACATAGAAAAAAAAAAAAAAAAGTTGGACATGCCGACCTAGACACGTGTCCTGCCCACTATTACTTAAGTCGGAAGTCGCCTCTTCGAATAGAACGAGATAATTCAAACCGTACAACGAAATCAGTCTCTCTTTACACTTGTCTCTGTTTTAGCGTCACAAATGATGAACATGGCAGCAATGCTTGGAGGAAGGAGCGTTATGCCAATCAATGGTGTAACTTCCAGAACATTCTTCACGAAGCCTTCTCTGCTTGCTCTCCGTCCGCCAACCGTTAAACCTAGCGGTCTCTGTTTTCAAGCCTCTAGCCAGTCGTCACAGGTCTCTATTTTTCTTTTTCTTTTGTTTTTTCTCGTTTACTATTCTCATGAGTGGTCTTTAGTTGAGGTTTAAAAATTTATCAACAATTGCAAACTAAAAAATAAGAATCAATTCAATATATATACAGAAATGAAGTTAAAGTTCGATTTTTTACATGTCTCTGCCTTATTATTGTTACGCACCAGCGATAGAAATTGAAAAAAAATAAAAAAAATAATTAATTTAAGATGAAACCTAATTTTACAATTATTTTGTAAATTAGATATATTTTTATAATATTTTATGTACATAAGCATATTACTAGTATCGTGTTGTGCGTTGCAACGGGAACATATTATACGAGAACAAAAATAATTATACAAAATGATATATTTTCATAAAAATATTCTGACAAAATAACAAATAAAATAATATTCCTTAAATAACATATATGTTTTTTTATCTTTTTACATATTTTTATAAAAAAATCTCATACAAAATGACATATTAAATAACAAATAACATTCTTTAAATGATATTAAAAAAATAAATATTAAAAAAATAGAAAGAAATGAAGACATAACCAACCACTTATCAATTAATTAAAAATACCTTTAAATGACATTTAAAATATGTAAAGATTCAGGACCAATAAGAAAGATAATACAATTTGCGTGTGGTGAGTACATGTCTATATAAATTTGGACTTCTACATGTAAAAAAATATCAAAAAGATGCATTAATCAGAAAAAAGAAAAGCAGATTATTTGATTGGAGGGTTGATATTCAATCTAAAATTTCATCTTTTAATCACAGTCGTTGGCGAATCAGGACATTTACGTGCTTAATTAATAAGAATGGAGATAGATATATATTTAATGAGTTTAATTCTCTTAATTAGGTAATTTGAGATAATTCAGCAATTTTTTCATTAATTTTGTTTGAATCAATCTTAGGGTAAGCCACAAACGTGGACTAAATGTTAAATCACCTTGATAAGTGGCTTAACTTTTTATATTTTGAGTCGGTTTAAAGATCAGCTTATGCCATTTTAGTCCGGTTCAATTAAATCACGTTTGACGTCTTAACTGAGGTCTAAACGGATTTATTTTATGGTTTAGGCCTCAACCAAACATGACCGCAGCGTACCGTTTTCAATTATATTAGTAGAATTTTACTAGAGTTAGTAATTATTAGTTGTGATAAGCCAGTCGTCTGCCAAGTTGAATTATTTTTGTTTACCTCTGCATCGTCTAACATTATTTTTAATTTTATCTATTTATTCATTTACCGTTGTGCTCATGGCTTGGTGATGAATGGAGGTTTGAGCAACCAAGATATATAGTATAATATCAAATGCTACGGTTTGGGAATAATGCTGGGGATTCAAATGGCAAGACTTAATTTATTGCCCTTAGAAGGGGCGCTGAATCATGTCAAGGAACAAAATTAATCTAATTTGATATAACAAACTGATAACTCTTTATTATAGGCTCAGGATGCATATGATAAGGCCGGGCAAAGGGCAGAAGAAGCTGGTATGGGCATAGTGAAGGAGAAGGCCGGTGAGGCGCAAGAAAATGAAGCTCATTTCAGTGAGGATGCAAAGCAAAATGCAACAGGAGCTATGGACAAGGTTTTTTTTTCAAATTTTTTTTTTATATTGATAGGTATTATAGCCTTTCTATGTTAGTCTTCATTGGAGAATACAAAGAGGAGTAAGGCTTGAGTACATATTTTAGAGTCTGGCTAATATGACATCGGTGTCATATGACACCAACTACAAAATGGATTGGATATACTTCAAACGACTAATTCAAGCCATTCAAACCGATTTACTTTATGAGTGATGCATTTACATGCAAAAAAAATATATTTTCTAGTTATTTTAGTATCAAATCAAGCGGTCAAAAATGTTGAAAAATGAATGCATTAAAATTAACTTAAAAACTCACGCATTTGACCACTTGATTTGATGCTATATAAATTCGAAAAATTATAAATTTTGTATGTAAACGCACAACTAATGAAATGAATCGGTTTGAACGGTTTGAATTCACCGTTTGAAGTCAATTCGATAGATTTTGGAGTTGGTGTTATATAGGCTGAAATAACACTGATGTCTAAACGGATTTATTTTATGGTTTAGGCCTAAACAAACATGACCGCAGCGTACCGTTTTCAATTATATTAGTAGAATTTTACCAGAGTTAGTAATTATTAGTTGTGATAAGCCAGTCGTCTGCCAAGTTGGATTATTTCTGTTTACCTCTGCATCGTCTAACATTATTTTTAATTTTATCTATTTCTTCATTTACCGTTGTGCTCATGGCTTGGTGATGAATGGAGGTTTGAGCAACCAAGATATATAGAATAATATCAAATGCTACGTTTGGGAATAATGCTGGGGATTCAAATGGCAAGAGTTAATTTATTGCCCTTAGAAGGGGTGCTGAATCATGTCAAGGAACAAAATTAATCTAATTTGATATAACAAACTGATAACTCTTTATTATAGGCTCAGGATGCATATGATAAGGCCGGGCAAACGACAGAAGAAGGTAAGGGCATAGTGAAGGAGAAGTCCGGTGAGGCGCAAGAATATGCATTTCGTTTTAGTGAGGATGCAAAGCAAAATACAACAGGAGCTATGGACAAGGTTTTTTTTTCAATTTTTTTTTTTTATATTGATAGGTATTATAGCCTTTCTATGTTAGTTGGCATTGGAGAATACAAAGAGGAGTAAGGCTTGAGTACATATTTTAGAGTCCGGCTAGTATAATATTGGTGTCATATGACACCAACTACAAAATTGATTGGATATACTTCAAACGACTAATTCAAACCGTTCAAACCGATTTACTTTATGAGTGATGCGTTTACATGCAAAAAAATTATATTTTCTAGTTATTTTAGTATCAAATCAAGTGGCCAAAAATGTTGAAAAATGAATGCATTAAAATTAACTTAAAAACTCACACATTGACCACTTGACTTGATACTACATAAGTTTGAAAAATTATAAATTTTGTATGTAAACGCACAACTACTGAAATAAATCGGTTTGAACGGTTTGGATTCACCGTTTGAAGTCAATTCGATAGATTTTAGAGTTGGTGTTATATAGGCTGAAATGACACGATATCATACTAGGCGGTATATTTCCATATCCGGTTCGAATGGGCACTGGACCATCTTCATCACAACCCTCCAGGTGATCAGTGTCCCAGTTTGCTCCCTCAAATTCATCCCCAGTTTGCATATCTTCCTTCAGAATTTCATTAATATTTTCAAAATCTGATCCAGTTTCGTCGTCTACTGGTATCAGTCTGGGGTGAGGTGATGGTGGCGATAATGGTGAAGACGTCACATGCACGGGTCTAGGTGGGGATCTTGTATGGGGTCGTGGTTGGGGTCATGATTGGGGTGCTGGTGGAGTGAAGCGATTATATGTTTCTTGGTCAGGTACGAATATAGGAACTATGGAAGTGTATGGTTCTGGTTGAGTTGTATAAGTTAGCACAAATGAATTTTGGTCAGAACTTTCAACCCCTGACTCTATCAGATTTCTATTATAAAATTTTCGGTGGCCTTTAAATGGCCGTACATGGCTCTCCATACAGCATCAGTTAGTACTTTCACTATGGTATAGGTCGGGGTGTTCCATAGTTCACTCAGGTTGGCAATTCTAAGTTTCACTTTTATGGGTTATAACTCGTGAATTCGTAAATCATGGATTTCAAGTCCCAAAGTGAGATATCATCGGGAACCATAACTGAACCAACTGGCTCTTTGAAGTAATAAGTCCCATATATATTAGTAAGAAACTTTCCAACCACAGTGTAATGACATGACCATGGCAAACAATCTACATTTTAGTAAATGGTAAACAATTGTCATGTTACTAATTTAAATGTATAGGTTACTGAAAAATAATTAAAATAAAATAAAAATTATAAAAAACAAAAATTAAAATTAAAAAAACAAAAATTACCGGAAAATCGCCTTCTCTTTCTCTCTTTTCCTTCCTCTCTTTCTCTTCTGTGAGTTGAGTGAGTTGTGAGAGGGAGGAGAGAGAAAAGAAGTTATTTATAGAGTCTGAAATAGCAAAAAAAAAAATTGAGGACCTGCCTATTAAATGGCCGGTTGAGAAAAAAATGGACCAGCCATTAAATGGCCGATTTGAACATTTTTAAAAATACCCAGCTAAATTGAGTATAATTAATATTTTGTAATTAACTTTGCATATTAATAAAAATCACGGGAATACAGTGGAATCGAAACTTCTGAATACAGTACCGTATGGCAACGTATGGCAAGCTAAAATATCATTGAAGGTTAAGATTTTCGTGCGGATAGAAAACAAGATAGGCCATACCGACATGGAAAAAAAACAAAAAAGATGGACATGCCGACATAGACACGTGTCCTGCCCACTATTACTTAAGTCGGAAGTCGCCTCTTCGAATAGAACGAGATAATTCAAACCGTACAACGGAATCAGTCTCTCTAGCTTTACACTTGTCTCTGTTTTAGTCTCACAAATGATGAACATGGCAGCAATGCTTGGAGGAAGGAGCGTTATGCCAATCAATGGTGTAACTTCCAGAACATTCTTCACGAAGCCTTCTCTGCTTGCTCTCCGTCCGCCAACCGTTAAACCTAGCGGTCTCTGTTTTCAAGCCTCTAGCCAGTCGTCACAGGTCTCTATTTTTCTTTTTCTTTTGTTTTTTCTCGTTTACTATTCTCATGAGTGGTCTTTAGTTGCACTTGAGAGTAGGTCCGATGGGCATCAGACCTACTCTGGTTCGATAGATTTAATATTTGCTTTAAGATTCGTGCAGAACGCTTTAAAGTTCGTGCGTATCTGTTTCAATTTTCGTGCGCACAAATCTTATATTAGATCGGACGGTCATCATGCTCGTTGAACCTAAAAGTAGGTCCGATGAGCATCGGACCTACTCCGTTCTCCTTTAGTTGAGGTTTAAAAATTTATCAACAATTGCAAACTAAAAAAATAAGAATCAATTCAATATATATACAGAAATGAAGTTAAAATTCGATTTTTTATATGTTAGTCTATGCCAGATTATTGTTACGCACCAGCGATAGAAATTGAAAAAAAATAAAAAATATTATTAATTAAGATGAAACCCAATTTTACATTTATTTTATAAATTAGGTATATTTTTATAATATTTTATGTACATAAGCATATTACTAGTATCGTGTTATGCGTTGCAACGGGAACATATTATACGAGAATAAAAAGAAGTACAAAATGATATATTTTCATAAGAATAAATAGACAAAATAACAAATAAAATAATATTCCTTACATGACATATATGTTTTTTTTTATCTTTTTACATATTTTCATAAAAAAAAATCTTATACAAAATAGCATATTAAATAACAAATAATATTCTTTAAATGATATTAAAAAAATAGAAAGAAATGAAGACATAACCAATCACTTATCAATTAATTAAAAATATCTTTAAATGACATTAAAATATGTAAAGAATCAGGACCAATAAGAAAGATAATACAATTTGCATGTAGTGAGTACGTGTCTATATAAATTTGGACTTCTACATGTAAAAAAACATCAAAAAGATGCATTAAATAAAAAAAAAAAAGCAAATTATTTGATTGGAGGGTTGATATTCAATCTAAAATTTCATCTTTAATCACAGTCGTTGGCGGATCAGTACATTTACGTGCTTAATTAATAGAAATGGAGATAGATATATATTTAATGAGTTAAATTCTCTTAATTAGGTAATTTGAGATAATTCAGTAGTTTTTTCATTAATTTTGTTTGAATCAATCTTAGGGTAAGCCACAAATGTGGACTAAATGTTAAATCACCTTTGATAGGTGGCTTAACTTTTTATATTTTAGGTCGGTCTAAAGATCGGCTTATGCCATCTTAGTCCAGTTCAATTAAATCACGTTTGACGTCTTAACTGAGGTCTAAACGGGTTTATTTTATGGTTTAGACCTCAACCAAACATGACTGCAGCGTACCGTTTTCAATTATATTAGTAGAATTTTACTAGAGTTAGTAATTATTAGTTGTGATAAGCCAGGCGTCTGCCAAGTTGGATTATTTCTGTTTACCTCTGCATCGTCTAACATTATTTTTAATTTTATCTATTTATTCATTTACCGTTGTGCTCATGGCTTGGTGATGAATGGAGGTTTGAGCAACCAAGATATATAGAATAATATCAAATGCTACGTTCGGGAATAATGCTGGGGATTCAAATGGCAAGAGTTAATTTATTGCCCTTAGAAGGGGCACTGAATCATGTCAGGGAACAAAATTAATCTAATTTGATATAACAAACTGATAACTCTTTATTATAGGCTCAGGATGCATATGATAAGGCCGGGCAAATGACAGAAGAAGGTATGGGCATAGTGAAGGAGAAGTCCGGTGAGGCGCAAGAAAATGCAGCTCGTTTCAATGAGGATGTAAAGCAAAATGCAACAGGAGCTATGGACAAGGTTTTTTTTTTTCAAATTTTTTTTTTTATATTGATAGGTATTATAGCCTTTCTATGTTAGTCGTCATTGGAGAATACAAAGAGGAGTAAGACTTGAGTACATATTTTAGAGTCTGGCTAGTATGACATCGGTGTCATATGACACCAACTACAAAATTGATTGGATAGACTTCAAACGACTAATCCAAACCGTTCAAACCGATTTACTTTATGAGTGATACATTTACATGCAAAAAATTTATATTTTCTAGTTATTTTAGTATCAAATAAAGTGGTTAAAAATGTTGAAAAATGAATGCATTAAAATTAAATTAAAAATTCACACATTTGACCACTTGACTTGATGTACGTAAATTCGAAAAATTATAAATTTTGTATGTAAACGCACAACTAATGAAATAAATCGGTTTGAACGATTTGGATTCACCGTTTGAAGTCAATTTCGATAAATTTTAGAATTGGTGTTATATAAGCTGAAATGACACTGATGTCATACTAGCCATACTCCAAATTTTATGAGAAAAAAAGATCAGTAATAATTTTGACTGTTTGATCACGTAAAAGTAAGTAGGCAATCTTTAATTTTGCTCTTAAGAATAATTCCTGCTTTTCGGTAAGAATATTCACTATAAATATGGATAATAAGAAAAACACTAAATTCTTGTCATTCGATTTTAGGAGCAATAAGCCTCTGTCAGCTTTCTCAAAAAGAAGATTTTAGGAACAATAATAATATAGCTAAACCATCTGATCAAATAATATGACCATCGAACATAGACTTTGTGTATTTGAGCAATTTTGTAGAAGTTCTTCTCAGTTGCTGAAAATAATAATTTCTTAATTTCAATTTACGATCGAGGGTTTATTAATTAACGTAATTTTATAGATTAAAAATTATGAAAAAAAATTAATTAATTAAATTTCCTACAACAATAATTACCTTGGATGTAAAGAGAATATTTAATTAGTGGATAAGTGTCGACATCCATAGCTGTTTTGTTGTTGTGTGGTGATGGTAAGGAACCTGTCTGATTATGTATGGCAGTTCAGATTAGTAAGAGCCGACTTCTTGGATGAAGCATATTGAATGTACCATGAGATGGAGAAATCACCACCTATATAGCATTTAGGCAGAGGATAGGACTCTGTGGCAACTAATGAAATTGCTAACTTTTTAACTAGGCAAGTGAAGAGACATCTCGTGCAGCACAGACGGTGACGGATACGGCTAAGTCAGGTATGGAGAAGACGGAGGATATGGCAAAAGGTGCCACAGAGAAAACCATAGAGACTGCTAATACAGCTGCTGAGAAGGCAAAGGAGACAGCCAAAGCTGCGAAGGACAATACTGTTGAAGGTACAGTTTAATCAAGTGATTTGCTCAATAGTAATGTTAATTTAACCACCAATTCTTTTCTAAAAAAAAAAAAAAAAAAATAATTCAGATCCCATTGTTTGTTGTGGAAACATATTTTGAATTTGTATAGGTGCAACAACCGCGAAGGAGAAAGTTGCAGAGACTGCAAAAAATGTAGGAGAGAATGCCGAGCAAGCAGCGCAGAATGTGCGGGAAGCCACAGAGAAAGCGGGACGCGACATCAAAGAGACGGTGACTGGTGGTGAGCAGAAAGATGAGGCAAAGTAGGAGTGTGTGGTGCTCCATGTGATGTTCGGCTTTGTTTTTAATATTTGTTTTTCTTAATTTCAGCTGAGCATGAAGTTCTTTTCAGATTGAATAAAGTTAATTTTGTAACTTAAATAGTATTGTTCTGCCTTTCAGCATGAGATTACATGGTTACATACAAAAGATTATAAGCCAGAAGTATAAAATATATTTTGTTCTTTGTTCTCGGAAAATTTAGTTTGCGGTTTGGTGAGTTGTTTGATTATGCAAGGTCAAAGTATTTTTTTTTTTTTTTTTTTGACAAAAGTGAGGGTACTCACCTGTTTCATTAAGAAACATAATAGTTCATACAAGCCAAAAGCAGTAGAACACAGCCACTAAAATTTCTAAATTATTACATGAGAAACAAACAACAATCATTCATGAAAGAAAGCTACAAGGAGATATCTAATAACAAAACAATAAAAGCATCATAGTTTGCCAAGGTAGAATATTACAAAACCAAAGTTGTAGAACCAAGAGCTGTCAAAGGAAGAACTTGGATCAGAAGGTGAATCAGAAGAAGAAAGAGGGACTGGAACACCAGCAGCATCTAAGAAGGCAGCATCAATGGCTTCAATTTCTGCTCTATCCCGTAGGTAATCTGATAAATCAGACCCCTCTAAACCAAGACCAGGCTCCTCGCTTGACCACTGGCTGCTTTCCCTTCCCTGGGTATCTGGTATCTGTGTCCGAGATGATGATTAAGCTGCCTGCCTGATTCAAATTATTCAAAACTAAAGTTAATTTAAAAAAAAATGAATCATCCAATTTAGATTTACACCAGTAAGAGGTAAGGGCAATAATATGAAGAGCTAAGAATCTGCTATTGGAAATGGAGGAATTATTAAAAATAACATTATTACGAGGTAGCTGCTCTAACCATTTCTATAAGTAGTTTATCCTTTAAAGGGATCCAGACATCTAAAAGCCATAAATCAAAAACTGATGTACAATTAAAATTAAAGTCATGGTACTGGGCAATCCAAGACCAGATAGAATTGGCCACAGGGCAAGTAACAAACAGATGATCACAGGTTTCAATTGCAGAGCAAAATGGACAGGTAGTATCATCTTGCCAACCTCTCGTGGCAAGATCGGCCTTAGTAAGTATTCTATTATGTTGGACTAGCCAATAAAAAATCTTAATTTAAGTAGTATGTTTGCTTTTAGAGTTGAATAGTTATTGGGGGTGCCTCTGAATTCTAACCACTAATATAAAGAGTGTACTGTGAAACAAGATACCAAACCTGAATACTAAGCCCGCTAAAGGCCTCTTCCGGTTGGGTCCAGGCCCAGCCCAATAGCTACTAATCTAGTATTTCAGTATTTCTTAGAAACTTTTAAATCATCAAATGTAGACGAAGATAATCTCACCCAGAGTCCCAGACATCCGCGTGCTGCCGATATCTCAGTTTCCTTCCGTTTTAGTTCACAAGAGCTACCGCACAGTAAAGAATAAATTTCTTTCTGGAACTGAAATGGCGATGGAAGCTTATACCGGGATGGCTCTTCAACAAAAGCTTTTTCTCTCGGGACGACTTCTCTGTACCACGCCTCCTTCAAGAAGCTACCGTAAGTGACTTGTCACCGCTCTATGAGTCTCTAAAATTTGTCTTTCGTTTCATCTATTCCGATTTCTTTTAGGTCAATCGTTTCCTAGCAAGTGTGTTGTTGTAGCGAGAAATTTACGAGCTTCTGAAGAGGCCATGCAAATTAGGAGGTACGTCGAGTACTCAAACCGTGAAATTTTCATGTGCTTTCGGTCTTAGTTTATTTCCTTTAAATTAGTTTTATATGTACTGCTGTTAGGTCGAGAGAAAAGCGGTCAGCGAAATCAAAAAGAAAAAGGTTGTCACTGAGGCAGGGCCAAGTATCACCACCACTTATTGTACCAGAAAATATCCCCCGGCCTCCTTACGTAGGTATGAAACATGTGCCAGAGATTTCTAGTGAAATACAAGTGCATGACTCCGAGGGGATTGCTCGTATGCAGGATTCTTGCCAATTGGCTGCACAGGTTTTGGAGCATGCTGGTACATTAGTTAAGGTAGCTATTGTTTTCACTACTTCCAAGGATTTCAATTTTGGATGGTAAATCCTGGTATTGACTTGTACAAGTCTGGTACAGTCTCATGAATTGTAAATCCGACAGAATTAATGCAATTGAGTTTAATTTGCATATTTATAAAAATTTGCCTTATTGCCATCTTGATGTGTGTTCCCTGAAAAATTGATGTGCCATGCAATCCAGCTAAGTTCGCAATCCAATTGAAAATCAAGTCCAAAGTGGTAAGTACAATTAGCTCTGATTAGCCCCAGTGGTCAAATTGACTGTCAGGTGACCCTGAATTGTCAAAACCAAGCTACAAGAACCTTACAAGCTGAGAAATAACAGACCAACAAGAGTTTGGTCAAATCAGTGCTAGTATTGAAATGGTACTGAAGTTCTATTAATGGCATTTCAATTTGATAAAATACCTATCCACAGAAATTAAGACTACAGACACATTTGGTCCTCAGAAAGTATTACTATTTTTTAATTCTGTCCCTTAACTACCAGTTGAAACCAATATATATTATTTTGGTCTGCACACCTTTCTATAAAAAAAGGACAAGTATCATGATTAACACATCGGTGTATAGTCGAGGAGTGGGATTTTTTTTTTTTTTCAAGAGTTGAGTTCACCAAGAAGGATTTTTGTAATTTTTAAATAATAAATGAAGATCGGGACAGAATGGTACACATGACAATGTCGAGGAACAGAAACTAGGAAGCTTGAAATCTTAGACGCCAGATCAGGAAATGGGGTAATGTAAGGACCGGTCTTTAAAGCCAGGTGACTGCAGTACTTATGCCATGACTTCCTGCTGTTCAACCCGCACTAGGCTTATTGCTAGCCTTTGTTTTCCCCATTTAGGGCAATTAAGTGCCACATTTACCATTAGCATAAGAAAAATAATAGTACGTTGAAGCATTGGGAAACCGTGCTAACCTATGATTTGATAAACATCTTTTCTATGTGCTGTAATAATTTTTATCTGTTTGCTTATTTTGTTCAGCCGGGTGTAACCACTGATGAAATTGACAAAGCAGTACATGAGATGATAATAAATGCAGGTGCATATCCTTCTCCTCTTGGATATGGCGACTTTCCAAAAAGTGTTTGCACATCAGTAAATGAGTGCATGTGTCATGGGATACCTGATTCTCGACCCCTTAAGGTTTGTCTGGAAGACATATTTCTTCTGTTAGTGTTTCTTCAATTTAGACCCAAATTTACCGTAACTTAAATACTATTGTGCATTCCTAATAGTTAAAATGCAAAGCATAACCAGATGTTGAAAATGGGGTAGTATCCCTAGATTTGAGATGAATTGGTAATTAAGCTTTTTTAATTGATAAGATGAACTCAGGGGCAATTTGTTTATTCTTTGGTGTACTTGACTTCGCTTTAACTGGAATACTGGATACAGTTCAACAGGTATTTGTTAGCTTGCTACTTGCATGGAAGTCCATATGCTTAGTCAGTACAGAAGATGAATTTGCTTTCTTTCTGTTTTTCTTACTATGGTCTTTAATTTTCTTATGCAGGATGGAGACATTATTAACATCGACGTGACTGTCTATCTTAATGTAAGCTGTGCACTGTTACATTTATTATATTAAAATTTATTTTGGTTATTATCAAGGTGCTATCAAATATTTTATTTGCTACAGGGCTACCATGGAGATACGTCAAAAACATTCTTTTGTGGAGATGTTGATGAATCTGCTCAGCAGCTTGTGAGGGTACTAATTTGCAATACATTTTAGATATAACTCATGGATATGGCATTTCTAAGGACGGACAAAAGTTCAAGTATTTACTTGAGCAGTTGGACGTATTATTGCTGTGCATAAAGGCTAACTTAACTTTTTCAAGGTCAGGTAACAGAAGAATGTATGATGAAGGCCATATCAATATGCAAAGCTGGTGCTAGTTACAAGACTATTGGTCAAACAATTAGGTTCATTTCAAGAAAAGAAGTCTTATCCCTTTCCTTCTAGAGTTAAATATGCATAAGGTCCATGGAGTGAACGTGTTTCCCTGTTGGTCCATATTGACTTAAACGGTTCTGATGTTGAAATCAAATAAATTGCTCAAAAATTCATTTCATTCAAGGAAACATGGAATTGGAACAAAGAGTTAACGAGTACATATCATTTGTTAATTTAGCATTTTGCCTTCATCTTGAAGGAAGAGTAGAATGGAACCATAATCATACAGAGGGGCCCAAATTGGGAGTGTAAAATAGGATAATAGTGTCACAAACAGCAATCCTGAAGGGCGAATGGGCACTTTTTAACTCAATATACCAAGTAAGAAATGGATGATAGTCTGAACTGTTTGGGCAATGTACTCTTATTCTACGATTGCAGCCCTATTCTTAATTATTGTATTACTAATTTCATTAATGTTTTTTTTTTCCATTTGGCACAGTGAATATGCTGAGAAGCATGATTTTCAAGTAGTTGAGATATTTGTGGGGCACGGCGTGGGGAGAATATTCCACTCTGAACCACTCATATATCATGAACGTGAGTATTGATACTGTTTTTGACACCACAACTTTAATTTTTTTGCACTTTTAGTTGAAGAGGTGATTGCCAACTTGTTGCTGGTATGATTAAATTTTTTGAAGCTGACAGTTTATGTACTTCAAACAGGTAATGATAGACCAGGACTCATGGTTGAAAGTCAAACATTTACTATTGGTAAGTATATTTGAATTCCATCTTTATAACTAGAATCTAATATGTTTTTACCTTCCAAATGGCGCTCAGTAGTCATAACATGCAGAAAAAAGAATGTGTTGCTTTTTGTAAAGTCAGGTCCTGCTGAATGTGGACTCTATTTTCTAGGCCCAAATTGAATTAAAACGAACGCAAGGTAGTTTTGATTTAGTTTCAAGTTTGAATAAACCAGCTAAACAGAGATTCAACTGAGTTAATATGAAATGGCCAGCGGTAAGCCAGTCATTTTTTATTTAATACTCTAGTCTCAATGAAAGGGTTTTTTCTGCTTTTACCTGTGTACTAAAAAGAATATCTCATGTTGTGTGACATGTTGCTTGCAAAACTGTTCAGTTGTTGGATACAAGTTGCAAAGGATGTCTGCCAACCTTAATTTTAGTATCAAATAAATAAACAACAAAAGGAATCTCCAATGAACTACAAAATCTTCACTTGCAAGTGAAATATTGGCAAATTTCTCAAAATGCAGGCAAATACTAAAGATTTCAAAAGAATTCATATAGGACTAATGGAGTGGTCTAGACTTTCAAACAGAAAGTTTACTAACTAAACTTAAGGAGATGAAGTTGAAAAAAATGACCCTTGGGCTGTTTTGCCCGACTAAACCATTTCTCTTTGCATAACGAAGTGAAAAAACATTTTGAATTGGTAACACTGGATGTTTCATATTTTGTAGAGCCTATTTTAACAACAGGAAGAACAAATCATGTAATGTGGGATGATGGATGGACAGCTCTGACAGCTGATGGCAGCCTCGCTGCTCAATTTGAGCATACTATTTTGATAACCAAGTCAGGTGCTGAGATACTCACCAAATGCTAGTGTAACTTCAGCACAATTTAGGGTTCATTGCAAAATGTTTTTTTTAAGTTTAAAGGCAAAGCCTCACATTGCGAAATGTTATTGCAATTTTTTGGATGTATGTACATGGTCCAGTACCTTTTTTTTTAAGCTAACGCTTTATTGTGTTACAGATTTATAAATTGGCATGCAAGTCTGGTACTGGTATCTTATTTGTATCGACATTTGTGTTCAGCAAGATTCGAAATAACCCTATCAGCAGAATCAGGCGTTAAAGTTAATTCTGCTCTGTTCTTGAAAGAATGATTGATGAACCCACAAAAAGCTGCTCTTATTGCTGTGCGTTGCCAGTACGTGCATAGTTTTTTTTTTTTAATTTCTTGGTAGAGAACTAAAGTATAACGTTTTCAATTTTTCAAAAAAAGCTGAAAATTTGAGTTGTGGATTTATTTGCCTATTTCTTGTGAAAGAGGGAGCAAAACTGAAATTTGAAGTTTGTTTTCAGAAATTGGCCTTCTCAGAAAGATAGAAGACTAGCTACTTAGAAATTGGCCTCTTCGGACCAGAAAATTTGAGCTGTTTTTACCCGTAAATACTAAAAAGATAGAAACCAGTTTCTGGAAAGGAAAAAAAAAAAAAAAGGCAAAGCAAAGATACGAGAATTCCGCTTTCTAGTTAAGTCGGACCCTCAGAGAGTCAGAGTCCGTTCTTTCAAGATCCCAAAAAGGGTAAATGGATCACTTTTAGGGCTTGTTTGGCGCCCCTTAGGGAATGGGTATGGGTGTGGAATAAAAAAAAAATTGAACTGAAAATTACTGTTCACGTGGGAAAAAAAAAATTTACTCAAAGTGAATTTTTTTTTTCCCACGTGAACAGTAACTTTTGGGGAGCAGCCGAACAGGCCCTAAGGAAATCCGGACTCGTGAAATTCCCACCTAAAACCCCAAAAAACGATTCCAAGATCCATAAATGTCAGTTTGCATTGGTAATTGGCATTACCTTATACTTATAGGTCACGCTTCTTGCAAGATCACCTAAAATTCCCAGTCTATTTTTCTGTAGTGCGATTGTATTTTAATTTAGAATAGATAGATATATTCGGTGAGCTAGGTTCATCAAGAGCTTTGGTGAGCTTATCTACAAAATCTATTCAATTGACTTCAAACAATAAATTTAAACTACTGAAATCGATTTACTTCACAAGTAATTCGTGCACATACAAAATTTTCAAATTCATTTAGTATAAAATTCAGTAGTCAACAAATGATGAAAAATAAATGCTTTAAAATAACTTATAAATCTTCAGTCGTGAATTTAATTATTTTCAACGGTTTGAATTTATCTTTTGAAGCTTTGGAGTTAAACACGACAAGTTCTATTCAGCTAAATGTTACTTTAGTTAACAAAATCATCATAGCAATTTTTTTTAAAAATGAAGCTGTACAAATGACAATAAAAATAAAATCTGTCAGAATAATAATAAAACGCCAAAAATTCATTGCATCAAAACATCAAATCAAAAGAGTAAGAGCAATTAATAGTTGAATAACTTACATCCTTTGTTGTAAAAAGACACTTATTGCCTTCATTTAGAGAAGGATGCAAAACTACATCTGAAAAAATGCCACTTCATCGTCTTTTTTTTAGTTGGAAGTCCGTAGGCAATTGCATTGGTTCAAAGAGTTACAAGCTAGCTGTTACGTGATATTAGACAACATATGTCTTTGAAAGTATTCAGCTGTAAACAAATAAAAACACATAGGGGGTATGTGCATTCCGTGGACACAAATTTGATCATCCTTGCTTGATTGTAATGATAGAAGCCTAGTGATTGTTACCTCTGTGCCCATATTTTTCCTTCTGGCAAACAACATCGTATCGAACCCCTTGTGTACGAAGCATCTTTCACTTAGGGGAAAGTGCAGATGAGAAGGCACTGAATCAAAACGGATCAGGAATTGAATCAACCGAACCGGGACAGTCACTGCTCAGAGAAATGTGCAGCCGAGAAGGCACTGAATCAAACTGAACCAGGAACTGAATCAACCGGACTGGAACAGTCACCTCTCAGAGGGAGTGTCGTCATTGTGAAAGCCAGAAAAGGAGATTGAAAGCCGGAGAAGAAGGAGAAAGGAGACAACATCTTAGCATCATCGTCATCGGCAAACAACCATAAAAACACGTACCTTATTTATATATAGTTATAGTAGATACTACGGGGTGGAACAAATTCACATCACCTCAGTTGAACCCGGAAAATCGAGACGGATCGAAAAACAGTGGTCAGATTCCTTAGACAGAAGCACAAGCTTAGACGGATGACAGAAATTAAGAAGCATATGCTCGAACAGAGCGGAAGAGGAGAGGAGAGGAAGGCGGTGGGGTGTGGTCCGGGTGGGAGAGGGGGGCGCGGCGGAATCGCTTTTATTTTCGCCGACTCTCAAAACTTTGTGGATAAAAACGAAGCCTTTACTTCATCGCCTAATACTAACTCTAATATATGCACTCATTCTTAATTAAAGAAATGGTTTTATTTTGAGAAAAGAGTTTAAAATAATAAAATATTTAGATGAATGTCTCAAACGGAAATTAAAACATAATTTAGGAAAAAGAAAAGTATGTATAAATACATAAATTATTAGATAGCGCATCGCTATGAACTACGAAGAGCTATTAATGGGTCAGATTCATAAATTTATCGTATAAGAACCGACAAATTGTGTGTGTGGGAGGGGGGAGGGGGAATTGAAACAAACAATCCAGATTAACTCAAAATGGTGCCTATTCGGAAATGGCATAGGGGGGCAGTATTATTTGTGCTTTGAGATTCATGCCAAGTTAAAAGAACAATCTTAGATCGTCCGTTTCCAATTTGCTCAAGTCAGGTACCTGGGGTGATCCGAATTTGGGAGGGGGGAGGGGGGAGGGGGGGCGACTTTTTCGACGCCTATGTTTCTATGTTCTATGTGTTGCTGGGGGTAAAGAAAACGATAGTTGAAAGGGAATTCTTTAGCTAGGGAGCATTACTTATTTTGGGTAAAATGGTCTACAACAGGCTAAACAGCTAGAATAGCTCTTAAAGAGGCTTTAAGGAGCTCTTGAAAAAGCTACTATGTAGTTGATTAAGTGTTGTGTAAGGAAATATGTTTGGATGCGACTAATGTAACCTTGCCCTAATGGATATGGATATAACAGGAAAATAGTTAACATATAACAGGTGCCTACTATTTCATAAATAATTTAATGATAGTAGAGCGGTGTAGCTTGATCTGAATTTAGAGGAGAACAGCTTGGGTCTAATGCCCATCGGACTCAAATTTGAGTCCTATGGATTTAGCGACCGTCCAATTTACTTTAAGATTCGTGTGCACGATTTTAAAACAGACGCGAAAGTTATGGTGCGAATCTTAAAACAGATCGGACGGTCATCAAACTCATCAAAATCACTTTGAGTCCAATGGGCATCGGACCCAAATTGGTTCCAAATTTATAGAGGTTATACTACAATTTTCAATTCTAACAAAACTGTATAAAAAGTTCGAAGGGCATTTTTTTTAATGAAAATTTCATTAACAATGAATTAATATCGTAAGCTTGGCATTAGTCCAAACTTACTTGTAACAATGAAATTTTATACGTTATTTGTCACACAAAAAAATGATGAAATTTAATTGATTTAGTTTCACCATTCATCAAAATGACTCATATTTAATGACATTTGATAGAACCTCAAATATCAACTGCATAAAAATTGATTACGATCAATCGTAAAACCAACATGTCCACAATTTTTTTTATATGTTTATTTATGTATTTTACCTGATTTGAGAAAGTTGTCAAAATTATCAAATTAAGACATTATCAATATACTTAAATACTCCTTACATAGTTTAATTATGATATAATTTCTCAAATATCTAATAAGAGAGATGGATCATTTCATGATTTTTGGCAATATTCAAAATTTAAATTTAAAATTTAAAATTTAAAATCTAACATGTAAGGATGATCTATATGGCTCATAATTTGTTATAAAAATTGATAAAATTTAATATATACTTTACCGCTTATAAGTGAATTTAATTTCCAACGGTATGAATTTGACGATTCTTAATACATTATTAATCGTACTCCAATTGTATAAAATTTGAATTTAAAAAATCATTATTTAAACCGTCAAAATAATTACTATCACGTAAATACGTATTCCATTCTTTAGGTACGTTTGGATCGTGCAAGGATTAGTGCAAGAATAGCGATTTTTGGGTTAGTGATTGAGAATAGTGCTAACCCGAGTCGTTTGAGAATAGTGCTAACTTTGGACTATTCGGGTTAGTAAAAATGTCGTTTGGATTGTATAGTTGGAATAGCAATGGAGGAAATGAATAAAATATTGATTAAACTAATCTAATATTTTTACATTTAATATAATTAATATTATATTACATTTAAACTAATATTTTTCAATACTAATCTAATATTTTATTTAATACTAATCGATTCTAATCTAATATTATATTTATTTAATACTAATCAAATATTTTATTTAATACTAATATAATATTTAAACTAAAATATTATATTACATTTAACATTTAAACTAATATTATATTACATTTAATATTTAAACTAATATCATATTATATTTAACAAATATTTTATTTAATACACATAATATTTAAAGTAATATTATATTACATTTAATATTTAAATTAATATTATATACATTTAATTAAAGTAATATTATATTATATTTAATATTTAAACTAATATTATATTATATTATATTTAATCTAATAGTTTATTTAATACTAATCTAATATTAAAGTAATATTATATTACATTTAATATTTAAACTAATGTTATATTATATTTAATATAATATTTTATTTAATATTAATCTAATCAAATCTAATATTATATTTGCTAATGTAATATTTAAACTAATATTATATTATATGAAAATTTTAAATTAATATTTATTATATTTAATCTAACATTTTATTTAATATTAATCTAATTTAATATTATATTTATTTAATACTAATCTAATATTTTAATTAATATTATATTAAATTTAATATTTAAACTTATATTTTATTTAACACTAATCTAATTTAATATTATATTTATTTAATACTAATCAAATATTTTATTTAATAATAATTTAATATTTAAACTAACTCTAATTGAGAGGAATGAAAACTATTTTTTTATTAATATCACTAACCCCACTAGCTCTATTCTTGCTAACCCACCATTTCTATGGGTTAGTAGAATAGAGCTATTCTTGAGCTAACCCAATTTTCTAATTGTTGTTTGGATCACCTAAGATTAAGAATAGTGGACCTAACCCAAGAATAGAGCTATTCTTGCCCCATCCAAACACAACCTAATAAAATATAACTAGTGAAAAGCTTCTCGTTCAGGGACGTGTGACGTGTATTCTACAAAGTACAAACCTGAATTCGGATCCCCAAGGTACTTGTTCGGCAACCCCCTCCTTAAACCTCCTTAAGACTAAATGAGTTTTCTTTAGTTTCTTTAGCCTCTTAATCCTACTTAACACCGGTTCTTTAGCGCGGATTAAAACAACCTCCTTTAGCCTCCTTTTGTCCGAATCTTAATCTCCTGACCCTTCCTTAAGGCACATCTTCCCTTCCTTTAGCCTCCTTTAGCTATCTTAATCCCCTGCCTCTTCTTTTAACTTACCGAACAACATCTCCTTAGCGCGGATTAATATTTAATCTTCTATGTGTTGCCGAACAGCCTCCTAGGGTACCTAAGGTGCAATTATTAAATCTGGACCATTCTTTTAATCTGACACGAAAACAGTATCCATAAGTAACGGATTGAGCTTAACCAGGCTGGGACTAATATGGGCCGTCCGTTTATATAGACGGCACCTCAGGTACCTGAGGGGATAAGGACTCTACAAACCTCCAGCCCGTGGTCCCGGGTCGACTATTTCGAATTTCGGACGATATGATTTTTTTTTTTTTTTAAACGAAATAGAAGATCGATACAGTATTACAGTTGCCTCCCTTTTTCACGAATCCGGTCCCTTTCTACTTCCCCGCGCTTTTAAAAAAACCAACAGGTGTCGTCTAAAAACAAATCACGAAATTTAAGAGAGAGCGGCGAGTGAGATCCGGCAATAGATTTACTAGGATCCACGTGGGTCCCACAGGCAACGCGTTGAGACATCACGCGTCCGACCGCTTGCCGTCCAGCCTCCGTTTCCTTTACATGCTCTCTCAGCCTCTCTTTCCCTTTTTCTCGAAAGAGACCTGCTACTGTCTTTACTATTTTGTTATATAAGATTTTTAAATTTCAACTTACAAATGTTTTAGCAGGGAACCACATTATACCGAGACGGAATAAGTCATGCTTTATTACTTAGTTTGATAGTTATATACGAAATTTCCATCTACCAGGCTTAGTTAGTTGTAGCCTTGTAGGCTACCTGTACCTCAACCCGAGTTTGAGTGCTGTTGTTTTGTAACATCTCCTGCGGATCTCACTTTTACGAGGGTCACGGTCCTGTGGACCCACACTTAGACAGTTGTTCGACTCGTGGACCCTACACGTAGAGAAACCTCAAAAACACACAAGCCCGGATTTAAATTTTGCTTTTAAGGAAAGCAACGAGTACAAGAACGGATTTTTCCAAGAAAATTAACAGGGTGCACAGTTGATGCAAAGATCAGATCTGAATCCATAAAAGCTAAGACCAAAGATAATATATATACCAACAACAATTTTTCCTTCAAGACCAATTGCATTAATTTGCAATTAAAAACCTTCGATTCTTACATAGGAACGAATTTAATTCGCCGTATCTTTATCTAGATCACCGCACAGGGAGAGACAGCTAACAGCGGCTCCTCCCAGTGACAGAAAAAACATCTAACTGTATAATTTACACCTGATTAATATATATACTTTGTAATTTACTAGCACTACGATTCAGCCTTCTTGACCTCTTCGTGGGGAATTAGGGATTTCAAATTTTCTCCATCCTCTGAAATTGCCCCCAAATAAAAACCATAATAAACATCTTAATCTTAACAAACTAAACGCATGTAATTCCTCCTCCCTCAAATTCAATTAGTCTTCTGAAAAAATCAACACTCAACCTCAGCTGGAGGAGGGAAATTGAGATCAAATTCAAAACGCGGCACCGCATCAACAACAGAGGAAGAGTCAGAATCGCTACACGCCTCCTTCACGACCTTTGTGCACCTCCTCTTGACGAACGAGGCACGCATAGGAAACAGCTGGAGCGACGGCTCATGCTTGGCTGGGAGGCCTAGTCCCAGATCAAGAGATGGAGCCGGCGCAACAGGAAATAGTGAGGCAGGGGAGGCAGATGATTCCACGGTGCTGCTACTGGACGTTGCAGGATCTGCCAGACCGGGTGGGCCCGGGAGGGAGACAACCGGAAAATTTGTCTTTGCTTTGGGGCCACGAAATTTTACAGCGGCAGCGTCATATGCACGGGCTGCGTCCTCGGCTGTGTTAAAGGTGCCGAGCCAAACACGACTTTTCTTTGATGGGTCACGAATCTCAGCGGCATATTTGCCCCACGGCCTCTTGCGTACGCCTCTGAAGCGGATCTCTTGATTGGCCGCGGCCAAGGCTTGGATGTTAGCTGATTTTGTTTTCGGAGCCATGAATGATGATTAATTGGTTGTGCTGGTTGTGCTGGTTGTCGAAAATGGGGAGAGGAATTGGCTCTGTGGATGTCTCGAGAAAAAGGAGAGATGAGCTTGATTTCTCTGAACGGAGAGGGAGGGTTGGCGCTCGTTTTATAGGCCGAATCAGAGTCGATGAGTAAATGGACTCGGTGTAGCGGCTAATGGGAAAATATTGACGGGATCAAACAGCAAGTGGATCTATATTGGTTTACCAAAGAAAATCTAACAGATGTATGTGGAACTGTGGATAGGTTCTTTGATAATATATATGTTTTTTTTTCGTGTAATAATATATTTGTTTATATTTAAAATTTGACTGTTATAACTTATACTAAAAAAGCAAGATGAGATATATTTTTTCTGCTTTGAAATTTAAATTTTGATTATAGCATATAACGTCTATTAAATGTATCATGTAATAAAATTTTCCGTTAAAGGTAAGACAAAATAACGTCTATTAAAATATCGTTAGATAATTAACCTCACGTTATTCATTATACACAAGAACAGAAAGATTTCAATAATATTGATTTGGCGACTTTGGGAGAGCAGTTCAATTTGCTTTCATGGTTCTCGACAGAATGTGAAACGGACACACGTAGAAACGAGTAAGATGGGGACTGGGATGAGTGGGGTCCATTCAATGGACGGTTTGACCAGCTGGAGCCGCCGCCCTCGCATGGGAAATTGGCTGGGGTTTTCTTCCAAGACTGTGATATATTCACGCTAGTTTACCATTTCTGCCCACTCTGGACCATTCCCCGGCTGAATTCGTATCCTCTGCATTAACTCAAAAGGGAATCTTTTGAGTTAATGCATCAGGACCATACAATCCACTTTAAGATCCGTGCAAATTAGATCTGCACTAATATTAAAGGGCCCCGCTGTTAAAATCAGACAGCCGGATTGACTCCGTTTAATATCAGACGGCCGAGATTCATTAACCCAAAAGATTCCTTTTTGAGTTAATGCAGAGGATACGCGTTCATTCCGGCTGGGATCTCTGCCTGTCCGTACTCCGTAAGCTACGGTTTGGATGGTTGGACCGATTCTTTGCGGCGGACATCCACGCGTTTCTACATTGTGTCTTCACAAATCACAAGTCGCACCTCGCACGTCGCAAGTGTTCTATTCCTCCAATGTCGAAAGTTTAAAATTATTAACAATATATTTTTTTTTGGAGATATAGAAATAAAAAGTTAATGGGGATCGGTTTTTTAATGTAGAAAAAATTACATGATTCGTTTACAAAAATTGGCACAAGTACGAGGCTAACCTTTTAATTGGGTACAGGTGAAAAAAACTGAATGAAAAAAATATGAACATGTACAACGGAACATTTTTTTTGTCATTTACGTATTCAAGAATTTACTCTTGCTAATTAAATGAATACATCAGATATTACACACAAAATTCTTATAAAATAATAAGTTTAGGGTTATTTGATATATTTTTATAGTAATGATTTAATTTGTGTAAGCTGAAATTACGAGAAATGAGTTAAAATAATAAAATAAAAATGACATAAAACCAAAACAATGTTCATATATAATATACATAACAAAAAGAAAAAAAATTAACGATGCCTACGAGAGTTATGCTTGTGTGTAAAGCGGTTGACGAGAGGAATTTGACGCCATGGACCCTCTTGATGTTCAGGAGTTGTTGTGGAGGTTGATGCTTGTGTAACCAGACGTCCCAGGTTCAGGCCGTTTATAAGTACATGCAAAGATGGAAGTTAAAAGTGAGAAGGGATTCGATGATTTGAAATGGAGAAATGACGAATATATTATTCGGTACATCAGTGTCGCGAAAATTATATGCCATCTATCACGGAGTAGACTAGATATTATATTTCGGTAACTCTATATTTTCAAAATTAATTATGGCTTTACCTTGTTTTAATGTATACTGAACACACCAAGACAAATTTTCAATACTCTCATTTCTATCAATACTTGTTATTTTTAAAAGAGAAAAAACAATTAACTCTTTTTATTAAAAAATAAATTTTATTTGCTAAAATAAAAAAATCAACATCTGCGACCATAATAAATAAAAAGTAGTTGCATTATAGTACAAGATTAAAAAAAAAGAATCAACAAACTTCTCCAAAGAACAAGCTTGACTGCCCCTGGACTCGGACCCAGTCAAAACAAAACCAGGCACGAATTCCGGAAATGAAGTACAGGCAAAGCAAAACCAGCGTAACAACAATTAAAAAAAACGGGCGTGACCATATCATATCACCGAGTGGGACGTGGCTAAGCACCCCTGACCCTGACCATGTAGTTGTAATTTTCTTTTTTGTTTATTTAAATTTTAGAAAATGATTTGCATTTAAAAAAGTTGTTGTCCGGACTTGGGGCGCAAGAGAGGAATAGAACTGCCGTCCTTCAGTCCTTCTACATTCATAGCATTTTATCTCCAGTATGGACAAGTAGAGTTGATCTGTTTTATCCATAAGCCAACTCGGAGATATTGACTGTTTCGGATTCGTTATTTCGAAAGCTATGTAAGAGATATTTTCTTATGTTACCCATCTCTTTTGCAGCTTAAATGCGACAAGTGTTTTTTCTTGGATAAAAATTGTTTCTCCGGTGATGAATAAATGGAGAGGTTTAATCGCCGCCTCGTGCGTCACGAGTTCACGGCGTGAGACGGCTGCACAAGGTGCAATGTGGGGACCGACGGAATGTTTAGTTTGCTTATTTGCAGAGATATCCCTTGATAAATAAAAAAAATATATTAGTCCCGGCCATAGGAGTGAAAACAGACCATATTTATATCTCGTTTTAATTTTCTGGATACAGATATGGATCGGATATTAGTTGGATACAGATACAGATACGAATTGAATCGGATATTTATTAAAATAATATTAAAACATACTAAGTTCATAATATTTATCTAGTTTTAATGATGAACAACAATATTTTTTTATAATATATATTAAAATATATGATATATATCTACTATTCGGATACGAATAATTGAAACGTAAAACCATACCTGTATCCATATCCACACGGATATCGGATATCCACATCTAATTTTTTTCGAATACGGATCGGATATTATCCATACCGTTTTCACCCCTACCCGGCCAGCTTTGGCAATTACAAAATCAAAATAAATATTGCATGAGCATTTAATTATATTTTGCAAATGATACAAAATAAGAGTACAAATTCATGTAGACCTACGTACACACAAAGAAATGAAGAATTATAAGAACTAATTTTGTATTACAATAGTAATTTTATCTGAATGAATACTTAAAAATAATACATGAAAAAAGTACCACACAATCAAACAATTAGCATGTAATTGTGTATTATCTAATTATGCAAACACAATTTTAGATTAATATTCCGCGTAATATAAGTATCAAGTATTCTAAAAATGTTGTTATGAAAATTGAAAATTTTGTGCGCGCACCAGGAAGAAATATAGATATTTTTTTAAAAAGACTGAACTTTTCTTATAAAGGTACAATAATTGTAAAACATCTGTAGAGAATGTTAAACAAAAAGCGCAACAATTTTTTTGTGTTAGGTAACCAATCAACTTAAATAATTTCTAAGGTATATCATATATATTTGACTCTTACAATAGAAATCATAACGAGAAAAAATGTTGAAAAAGAATAATATATTAACTTTATTTCTTAACAAACTGTGTTTTAGGAAATATTAAAGACTGAAGTCTTTATAAGTTATCAGTTTTTGATTGCGTGCCACACATGATACAAAAATAATGTAAATATTTTAGGAGATTTTTTTTGTCCATATCTCAATTTTTAATGCATGAATGTTGAGAAAAAAATTAAATCAAGATAAATAACATATAGGCATAATAAGATTACATTTTAAAATAATATAAGTTCTAAAACACCTCTAAGAATAACAATAACGACGCTAATATACTACACGAGGTCAAATAGATGTGTTTGACGTTAGGATTGAACTTAGAACTGTAAATTGATTTTGTCTCGACCTAATTCATTAAACATTAGACCGAAATAGACCAACAATCATATTACATCTATGGGGCAGAGTCAGATTTTCTAGTTGCTAGGATCAAAATGTAAATGAAGGGCAGTTGTATAAATTTTCGTGCTGCGAATGAGAATTAATTTTACAGTATGTGTAATATTTTACTGTAAACTACATAAAACAATCGTGTATAATCACAATTCTTTTTTAAAAAAATGGTTCATAATCCTATAATCTGATCTAAATTCACAAGAATGGATTCAGATATGGATAAAAAAATGTATTTAATAGCTTGTCGAGTTTCGCATGTGGATCTTGAAAAAAAATATCCATCTGATTTATTGGATTTACATTTGGATCTTGCACAATCTGAATTCGAAATACATTAAGATCAGTTCGATAAGTAATATTATTCTAGACTTCTTCTATACTATACTAAATATGATTTGAGTTGTATTAAGTAATTACTCGTAAAGATTTTGAATTAGTTATATAAATTAATTTAAATGAGTCATGTGAAGATTTTGAATAATAATTAGTCATATAAATTAGTCTAATTAAAGTAGTGATTTGTTACCTGTATACTCAAAATAATATAATTGTAGTCACTCGTTTTCGTATATGCACTTTACTGTTATAAATATTTTGAACTAAAATTTGAATACGATATGAATCCGATTCGAATTTTAATTTTAGAAAGGACATGAAAGCAAAATACTCGCGTATATAGAAACGGAAGGCATTGCACACTTCTCTCCAGTGATCTAAAATCCGAAGCTTCACTATTACGAGCTAATATGGTACCTCACTTGTCTAGTGCTAAAAGTAACGGAGACAAGTTATGAAGCATTGACGGAAGCGACTAGACAAAGTCTGAAGCAGTAGAAATACTAATAAAAAATAAATAAAGAGCTAATATAAAATCAGAGTGGCATGTGATTGTTGCTGACTTGCTGCCCATCGGTTTCCTCGCCGCGTTACTCGCATATAGTCGGCGCGGAACTCAGCGTGTGGGGTCGCAGTAAACACGGCTCTGCCCCACTCGTTTAGTCGTTTTCCCCTCTTTTAATCGGTCTGATCAGCTACACAGATAGACTATGTAGAATTCAGATCCAGTGCAGTAACCCAATTTTTGAGTTTTGATTCAAACCGTCCAAGGTGCTCTAACACGAATCTTAAAGAACCTGGATCCCACAAATAATACTGGCCCCCTGCGCTACCACCGAATAGGCACCGTACACGTCAAAACTCAAAAATTGGGTTACTTTAGGGGATCCGGACTCGACTATGTATCCGTCGTAGTAGTGTATTAAAAAAGACCGGACGGTTCAGAATCGGACCTGACACGGACTAATTCGGACCGGTCCACTTTTTGCTTTTCATCTTGAAATAATAAAAGTATATACGTGATAAAAAAAAATTATTATCTCATCTTGATATTTATTTCGTTATAAATTTGTATTATTTCATATTATTTTGAAACATTAAAACCAAATTACTTTAAAAAATAAATAACCAAATTACTTTTAAAAAAATAAATATTTTGATCTTTAAAACTGAATTATTTTCAAACAATAGATTTAAAAAAAAACGAATTAGAATGATATAATTCTTTTTTTGTAAATCTATTGTTTTAAAATAATTCGGTTTTAAAGATAAAAATAATTTGTTTTTTAAAGTAATTCGGTTATTTTTTTTAAGCAATTCTTTTTTTTATTTTTTTAAAGTAATTTGGTTTTTTAAACAATTGATAAAAAAAATATAATAGAAAAAATTGGACCGAACCATGGACCGGACCAACCCGTGTGGGTCTGGACCATGGTCCTTGGTACGAGTTTGGGTCATCCCTACAAATTTGGCCCGCCTAACCCGGACCGTGCGGACTCATGGACCGGAGGCTTTGGACCGGCCCGGTCCGGCCCGTTTGCATAACACTAATACGTACGTGTATCAGATCATCTGGCGCAGATAACCTACCTTCGAAGTTTTCTCTCTGCGTATGCAATACAAGAAATAAACTGGCGTAGAGAAAAAATGTGGTTTTAATGCGTCGTGTTGTGGGTACACCATAGGCAGGGGCGGATCTAGAATTTCTGTCAGGATAGAACACTAATCGGATTCAAACCCATTAACTTATCGAATACAATACTATATTCGTATGATCCACTTTTATAATACAATAAAACATACAAAAAAATAAAAATAAATTGCAAAATTTATAGAGTTAAATTGTAAATTCCAATATTACGCAACAAATCATGTTACATATGTGATAAAATAAGATAACAATTCAGAAGCAAATAAAATGCAAACAAGGTTAAATTAATAATCCCATGTAACGTTTGGTGACAAAAAAAATAATAGATAATAGTGAACACGGAATGGAATAGTTAAAATATCAAGAAGGCTTACACTTCTTTCTCCAGCTCAAAGATAGAGAAGTATCGAAGAGAAGTAATGAGTGTGATACTTTGGTCTAGAAAAGAAGTTTGGACTTTGGTGAGTCTACTTGGACTGAAATTGTTTGAAAAGTTAAATGTCATGTGTAACAAATTAATGGCCACCGCTGCCTAGGGCAAGCGGTAAAGGCACTAGAATTGTGGAATGCTGTGTGCGCGCGCGCGTGCCTATGAGCTATTCTAAAAAAAAAAGATCTTCTTCACTTTCTCCTTTTTCTCTTTACCATTTCTATTCTCCAGCGTCCAAATCTCAACTGTGCTGCTTATTGTACCAGATTGTCTGAATTCTGTTTTCTCGGGACTAGTTTGTCAGTATTGTTCATACTGGCTTAGATGAAAATCAGTGATCTGAAAGCCTTCATAGCTCAATTTTGTGTATATATCAGATTTCTAAATGATTGTAAGGATTGATTGTTTCTTTAAAAGAAACGGACTACATGTCTTTTTCTTTAATAAAGAAAAAAAACATATATATAGTGCCGCGCTTCCAGAGGAGTGCGGGTTTTTTCACAAACTACCCCTCAGCCTTTTCACTTTTCAAAAAAAGGAAAGGGCGGTTAGTTAGAAACTTGGATAAATTTCGCTGTAGGTCACTAAATTTTGTCATTTGTCACGAATTGGTCATTCAAATTTAATTTGTTTATTTTTAGTCACTTAACTTTGTCATTTGTTCCAATTAAGTCACTTTATACTTTTCCGTCTAAAATGCTAATAAAATATGCTCATTCCGTTAGTATTTTGGACAGAATATGCTCATTCCATTAGTATTTTGGATGGAATGAGTATATTCCGTTAAGATTTTGGACGGGATGAGAATATTCCGTTAAGATTTTGGATAAAAAAGTATAAAGTGACTTAATTGGATCAAATGATAAAGTTGAGTGACTAAAAATGGACAAATTAAATTTGAATGACCAATTCGCGACAAAATGAAAAGTTTAGTGACCTCCATTGAAATTTATCCTAAAAACTTTGATTTCCTGTTACTTATTTGTTTCTTAACTGGATATCTTTACTTTTTACTTTCTCTAGTGTAATGATTTCAGATACTTCTATTTTAATACAGTACACCTATGGATTTTTTCTCAAAATAATATTGTGGCACTTCTCTTTCCATTATTTTATCTCAGTTTGTGACTATGAATCTATGATCATGACCTGTTGCAAATTTGGGATCTTAATTTCTATGTTGTTTCGTTTTGTGATTTATAACTATCTTTTTCTGCCTTTTTTAAATTTTTGTAAAAGAATTCAAAATTTATAAAAAATTATCATTCGTAAAGTTCAATACATATTTATCATTCGTAAAATAAATTCATTGTTTTGTACCATGCAATTATTAAGAGAGTTAAGGGTATAATCGGAAGGGAGGTTTTCTCGTGCAAACGAGAAACATAAATGGAATTGATGTTGTTTGCCTGATCGGAAGAGAGCAACGAGCGGAAAAAGAAAAAATTTCACACGATTTGGAGGCGTCGAAATCGCAAAGGGAAATTCAGCACAAAAATAAGAGATTTGGCGAGAATCTTTTTGCCAAAGTAAAAGTACACAAGTATCCTCGTCGGACTCTCTCTCTTTACACTGTTGTTGACTAGGAAGAAGAAGAGGTGGAGAGGCGGAAGAGTTGTGAGTCTCGGTGATTCGTGGATGAAGGGGAAGAATAAGAGACAGAGAGGACTTGTGGGTTTCCAGTTCGTGGCTGAAGGGGAAGAAGAAGAGGCGAAGCTGCGGAGAGTGAGTTGAGTTTATGCCTTCTCTTTAACTCTCTTCTTGTATTTCTGATATCCATGACATTTTTGGTAAATTAAATGAATTTTTAGAGCTATTTCTTACTACATAGAACTGAATTCTTTCCTTTTGTATACATATTCTGATCAACGAAATTCATTTTCAAATCAATTCTTTTCATCTCTTCTATATTGAATTGAATTCTGTTTTAATTGGTTTATATTCCGATCAGACCCTAAAGCTCAGGTGATATGGATATCATAAGGCCTTCCATGCTACGGTTTCAAAAACTTATCGTATAAATTTCAAACTTCGATCTAAGTAGCTCAGTAAATTAGTTATATAATGAACTAGTAGAATATCAATTTTTACTATTTTTGAAATTTGTTTACTATTTTTTATGATTTATGAAAGATGACAAAAAAAAGAAAATTGCTAATGTTTTAGGCTATTTTTTGTCATCTTTCATAAATCATAAAAAATAGTAAAAATTGATATTCTATAAGTTCATTATATAAACAATTTACTGAACTACTTAGATCGAAGTTTGAAATTTATACGATAAATTTTTGAGGTCATAGCACGAAATACCTTATGCTATCCACAACACATAAGCCTTACTCTTATTAATATAAAAGACAGCGTAAAAGATACTATTTCAATTAAATCAACTTTGTAATTTATATTAAAACTTTTTAACTTTCTGATAAAAAACTTCTTAAATTTGATTGAAATTATTATAGATTCTCTCCTTCGCAGTACAATGGATAGAGGGTTTTTTTGTTAGTTTTAGTTTAGTTGTGCTATGTTATATTTTATTATGTTTTACTTTAGTTTTGTAGTTTATTTTTTAGTGTAGTGTAGTTTCATTATGTTTTATTATGGTATGGTTGGAGGTATGTTATATATTTTTATCATTTTATGGTAGTATTTATTATGTCATACAACAAAAAGAAATAACATCCAAAAATGAAAAATAATACAGAATACCAAAAACACTTGTTAAGTTCGCTAAGTTCGCAAAGTTAAAACAACAGAATAAAATACAAAATGAATTACAAACGAATTGAACAACATAATTTCCAAAATATAAAATACAAACTTAATATAAATTTCAAATGAACTGAACAACATACTATTTCGTCTTACCGGTCTTGAACGTACATGGAACAAATTCATCGTCCGAGATTGATGATGGCGGCTCGGTAACAACAGACGACGTGCTAGCCTTAGTCTTAGCCTTACTCTTAGCCTTAGGCGTCTGTACATCATTTTTTTTTCCCAATCCATAGCCGTAGGGGTTTTCTACAAAATCATCATCAGATATGTCATTTCGTTTAAAAAATTCATCTATGTGCACACATTTTGGACAGTCCTTTCTAAACCTTCCGCAGCCCAAATTGCATTTCTTTTCCTCGCTCTTTCCTCGATTGTTACTGTCCATCCTCCGTCTACAATTTATTTGAAAAATAATAATAAAAAAAACTGCAACATAATAAAATACATACAAATAAAGTTCATACAAACCTCAAAGTAAAAATTCTTCACAAAATAAAGTTAATTCCTACGACTCCATCTAAAATTTATTCCCATGAGCCGACCAGATCCCCATGATGATGTGCTCCTTCTAGCTGGTTGCACTGTTTCGTCTTGCCGGTTAGCTGTACCGGACGGTCCTGCTTGCGCTTCGTTAGCTGTACCAGATGTGCTCCTCCTTCCTAATTGAGATATGCTCCTTTTAGCTGGTTGCACTCCTTCTTCTTGCTGGTGTGCTGTACTGGATGGCCTTGCGCCAGATGTGCTCCTCCTACCTGCTTGAGTTGTGCTCCTTCTTCGCTGGGTAGTACCTGAAGGCCCTTGCATTCCAACCGCCTCTCCTCCTGCCAGTACTTCTCCCATTGCCTCCCTAAACATCATATTTGCATTTTCACGGTCTACTGTACGGCTTCTGGCTGTGCTTCTCTGCGGCCCTTGCGATCCACTTGCCTCTGCCATAACTCGCTCATTCTCTGCTACATTTGCTGCGTTATGAGCCTCTGCAGTCCAAATATGTTAGTTAGTAAGCTATTCAACATTAGAATGAAATATAATTAGGATTGAATGTTACTTACCTCGCCTCTGCCTGTCAGAAGTGGAACGGCGAGGATGGTGCCCCCGTCGCCTACCTTGCATTTCATCCATGGTCATATCTTGACGGATGTGTTTTCTCCTACCACGCCGTATCCAATCTTTTGTTTGGCTCAATTTTAGGGGTAGTGGTTGTAGGCCAATCTTCAGGATTGCCATAAGGAACAAACAGTGCATTCCAAGTACTCAGAAGGTAGTCAACCCTATACCAGTGGGCAACAAATAGGTCGGGTGACCAGTTTCTATGACGACAAACCGCTAACACATGAGCGCACGGAATTCCAGTTAATTGGATACCTCTGCATGTACATTCCACTTTTCTCTCTGGCCCGAATGTCACGATATACTGGAACCTTCTATGAATAATTGACATAGTTCCATCCTGCGTTTGGACTACTGGAACATATTCATTTGGGCCCGTGACTTGGTAATTACCTTCGCCGTGCGAGTATGGGATGACATCCATTTTTGTACCTTTCTCCCACCGTTTGGCGAGCTTAACATGTACCCGTTTGGAAAAAGGCTTTTCTGCATTGCTTTGCTCCGTCGCTGCCTGTCGCCGTTGAACAAACCACCTATTACACTTGGCGAATGTCTCCTCTACAAGTGCAGCCACGAGCAACATTCGGCTATCCTTGAAGACAGCGTTCAGGGACTCAGAGCCGTTTGTTGTCATGATACCAAATCGGTACCCTCCATCACAGGTCTGGAAATTTTTTTCAAAATTTGATGGCTCCATGACATCATCAGGACGTACTTTGCCTACTCTCCTCAGAAAAGCATTACACGTCGGATTTTGCTGCAATAGAACAAAACAAAATTAGACAAAATGCATCTAAAAGAAACAAAAATGATATAAATTAGACAATATTAGACATACCGAGCAAGCCATTGGTTATCGGCATCATAGGCGCAAGCCATTGGTTATCGGCATCATAGGCGCAAGCCATTGGTTATCGGCATCATAGGCGCAAGCCATCAAAAGTCTGCCCTCATACCGCCCAGAAAGGAAGGCTGCATCTATACTGATCACCGGTCTTAAGTAATCAAATGCAGTAATGCATGGTCCGTAAGCCCATGCCACGGCCCTGAATTCCTGAACACCTTGTTTGACCAGTCCTTTATTTTTATCGATGCTCGAACTTGTCAGAAATTGGTATTTTGAGCCGGGATTCGTGTAACATATCCTGATAAGCAATAGTTTCATAAAATTGTACGACTCTTCCCAACTCCCAAATTGCCGGGCTACTGCAATCTCACGACCTCTCCAAAGTTTGTTGTACTTCGGGGTTATACTGCCAAACCTAACCCTCACGCAGTGTGCCACACTCCGGATGCTCATAGTGGGGTCTTCCTTAATGCTGCTCTCGATGATATCTGCGATAATTGATGCCGTGAGTTGTGCATGGTCCGTCCTGGTGTACTCAGATTCGCATGTGTGAGGCGTGTCTTGCTCAGTTATCATCCATGTATCTCCAGCATTTGTTGCTCTTGCCTTCAGTTTGAAACGACAACCCGGAGTGCTGCATCTAATTTCCAGCCGGGATGTGTCACTTCTCTTCGTATATGTCTCCTTGTTCTTGTCAACATGGTACTCTCTGATCTTTTTCGTCAGTTGCTTTTTACTTACGAAGTATTGGCCTTTTACGAGCTCACTCTTGTATTCAACCCGACGACCATAGTAAGAAACATCTGCTTCTCGAAAAGCAGATGTGTCATTGAAGTTTACAAAAGGGTGAGTCTCAGAACGGCCACTTAACGGCATATTCTCTCTATTTTGCCTCACAGTGGGCTGTGGGTATTCTTCTTCATCTTCTTCATCTTCTTCATCTCCTTCATCATTAATGTCACAGTCTCCTTCCCCCAATTCATCCCCAGTTTGCAGATTCTCCTCCGGTACCTCGTTTATAAATTCAAATTCCGACTCGTTTTAGATCTTCCTGTACTGGTGGCGGTCTGGGGTGAGGATTTGGTTCAGGCCCAGGTAAGGATGAAGGACCTTCATACATGGATATAGGTGGGATAAAAGGTGGAGATTGTACTCGTGGTGGGACAAAAGGTGGAGATTGGGGTGAATTATTGTATATTTCTGGTTCCGGTTCTGGTACAGGCATTACGATAAAAGGAGTGTGTGGTTCATTATCTTCTTGATAATTTTGTGCAACCGAATTTTGGCCTGAACTTCCGGCCCCTGACTCTTCGCGAATTCTGCGTGCAAAAACTTCCAATAATGATTCGCCAGACCTCAAAACCTGCACTATTAGACCTCTCAATGCCCCGTTATCTCCCAATGTGATTTTGACATACTTTCCTGCGTGGACCATTCGGGCCTGAATTTGTAATTGGCAACGATTCCTATTGTAGCCGCTCGTTTCATAAATAAGCGATTGCAACTGCTCAAATGAGAAATTTTCATCAACCCAATACGTATTTGCTGCAGGTTTGGAGTAACGTACTCCATACTGGTCAGTTATGAACTTTCCTCCAAAATGTATTGAAATTGCAATAGACATGGCCAATAAACTACATTCATAAATGACAAATATTTGGTCAGTTTACTGATTTCAATTGTGAACAGTTGTGAATAGTCGTATATGAACAGTAATTAACAGTAAATACGTATGTGAACAGTAATTAACAGTAGTGAACAGTAGTTAACAGTAGTTAACAGTAGTAAACAGTAATTAACAGTAAATACGTATATAAACAGTAATTAACAGTAAATACGTATGTAATTAACAGTAAATACGTATATAAACAGTAATTAACAGTAAATACGTATGTAAAAAAAATTACCTGAATTGACAGACTTCTCCGTCTCCTCCTCCTCCTCCCTTCAGAGCTCCTCTCCTCCCTCTCCCTCTTCCTCTTCCTCCTCTTCTTCCTCTCTTTCTTTTTTCTCTCTCTTCTACGGAGCTCTCCCCCGTAGTTATAAGTTTAAAAAAAAAAAAAGATTCAAGCCGCAAAGAATATTTGCGGTTTGAATTAACAATTCAAGCCGCATATAATATTTGCAGTTTGAATTAATAATTCAAGCCGCATATATTCTGTGCGGTTTGAATTGTTAATTCAAACCGCAAATATTCTTTGCGGTTTGGGTAGAAATAAAATTCTTTTAAAAACGTGGTTATTTATATTAAAATATATTTTTTTTTGGGTAAAAATAAAAATCACGGTCCCTAATACATCATACGTTGCTTGCAGTAAATCCATTACAGACAACTTTGCAGAAAAAGCGCCACATGAAACCAGACAGGCGACGTAAGATACACTGGACATAGATTACTTTTACAGGGCTTCAATGAGTACCTGACTGAATACAATGAGGTTCCAGCCGAGCGATTGGAATTCGATATCTATGAAGATTTGGGGGTCCGTTTTGAGATTCGTGTCAGATTAAAACTGACGATTGAAGATCTCATTCTGATCAGTCAGGTATTGCACTGGATCTGAATTGGCTTTACAAGGGTAACTGCCGTAACTCCATAATCTCCAATTTTTAATGTAGTACATTGTACTCACGCCCCCAAATTCTAAAATTCCAAAACAAAACCCTCGTTCCCCTCTCAATGCCCCCATAACCCCTCCCTCCAATTCGACCAAAAATCCAAAAATCAGAGCGTGAAAAATTCCGACCAAAATTTCATCCAATTCGCGAGCCGACGATGGCCGACTCCCCTCCCGTTCCGCCTCCCCCGGGATGCCTCCACGTCCGCTGTGCCGAGTGTTTCGCTATCCTGATGGTGGGCCCCGGCATGACTCAGTTCATCTGTCCCAAGTGCCAGCTGGCACAACGCCTCCCGCCGGAGATGATTCCTTTTCTCGGTCCTGTGGATCCTGGCCCAGGGGGTCGACGGCCTCAGCCGCGTGCTCAGGGCATCGACCCAACTAAGCTCCAACTCCCCTGCGCCAGTTGCAAAGCGATCCTCAATGTGCCGTACGGGTTGACCCGGTTCAAGTGTCCTCAGTGTGACAGTGACCTATCCATCGACCCAGGGGTCCAATTGCCTCCGCCAAATCCTTTTGCTGTTCCGCCACTTGCTCGAATACGGTCTGTTGGTATCCCGATCCTGCCTGCGCCAGAGGTCCTTCCTGAGCCTGAGGAGATCAATGAGGTAGGTTCTGACAATGATGTTAGTGGTATTGACTCAGAGTAGAGTACAGTTGATCAGTCCATAGGAGAGAATGTGTTGAATGGATCAATTTAAGTCCAGGTCAGTTTTGATCCCTAAATAAATTGATCCGGGGCTGGTTTTGAGCATTTTGTAGCCACTGAAAATAAGGTTGACAGTTTATCTAATTATCAGATTCAGATACTGCCAGTCATGAAGAGTCATTTCATACTTTTTTTTGAAGGAGTCATTTTATACTTAATTATAACTCTATCGGTTTGTTCTGTTATGCGAAGTTTGATATGGTCCTTGTAAGTGTTGAATGTTTTATGATATTCTAGCTATGATTGGCTAGGAGGAAGGTACTGTGATGCATTAAAAGAAGTTGTGCACTTCCCCGTTGGTGAAAGTCTTCTATCTTTCCCTTCTTATCTTCTTTTTATTTCTTCTCTCTGCTCTACCCTTGATACAGTTTAATAATAATTCGGTGGGTTAAGTTCCCTTCAACTTAGACTAGGTTTAGTTCATTTGATTGATTAATTGGCAAAGAAAACGAGATAGAATTTAATTGAATTCAGATTGCATCTGTTTTGCTCTGAAGATAATTTCTATGAGGCTTCTTTTTGTGCCTATTGCTTTCCAAAATAAAGCTCGAGCAATTAGACAACTCATCTAGGTTCCAACTAGTCAGGTTAGTCAAGAGACATCTTTTTAAAGTTTATTTAAATTCGGCCTTTTGTTTTAGTTAAAAGTCATTGCTTTAGGAACATGTTTGCACCTTTTTAGTCTATTTCAGAGAAGGTCATATAATTTATTTTCAGGTCATGATGAACTATGACAACTAGAGTGCTTCTCTTGTGGAAATTCCTTTTGCCTCGCGATTTTGTCTAAAACTTGTAACTGGGCACCTGTCTGAATATCTTTTTTTGTATCAACCTGAAAGTCTCATTCTTCTGATATGTATTAGTGTTGCCTAAATCAATTTGATGATCTATAGCTGTGGCACATCTCAAAATTAGTTAGAATAGAAGTATGTCCTTGATATTTAAATATTTAATACAACATTTGATTATGCGAGGAATCATTTATTCTGAGGAATGAGAGAGTGAGTTGACAATCTCTCACATCATTCGGTTCACACTTGAACTAAAGAGAAAATCTATCTAGTTCATATGCAAACCAGTGAAGGAGTTGGAAATTCCCAGCTGTTGGATTGCTGATTCTTGTTTCTAGGGGAATGAGCCAATGAATTGAACTGGAACATAGACAGAAATATTTGTTTGATTCCTATACCGGTTCCAGGCTCCATTCATATAATGCTGTGAAATTAGTGTCATATGGTTGGTGAGATTTTGCATTTGCCATATTGATTTGTGTTGTTGTGTGTGTTCTATTCTGAACCAAATCGATTTTTAGAAGAGTATATGTTAGTTGCCGTAAGCCTATTTTAATGTAATCCAAGTGACTAGAGTTTGGCTTATTGAAGCAATCTTTCCATAAATTGGGTATAAATTTGCAGTTGACTTGTTTTTTTAATAGATGCACTTGCAAGATTCCTTATGAAGAAGCTTGTCCTTTAATAGAATGCAGATAAGTTTTTTTCATCGACGTATTAAGAGGCATAAATAAAAGAAGGATAAACACTGAAAAATATCTTTGGGAAATGGAAAATCCCATTAATTAAGAAAGTTTATTGCAGCTGACATCTTTGGTAGAATGAGGTCTTATCTATATTGCTTACTGTAAGAAATAAGATAAATAAGTAATTAAATACAAACAATTGGATGTGTTGTTTGGGCTGATAAGTTCATAATCAGGTAAACAAGGAATTTATACTTAATAAATACTTGGTGCTATCAATTACAGAGTTAGGTAAACTAGGTTCCTTCGTTAATCTCGTTGCGTGCAAATACTGTAGACCCTAGTTGTTTGTTGATGAAAGGTTGATTGTGGAAATTGTTTGCTGGGCTGTAATGATCGGATCTGTCACCTGCCAGAATAAAGATGTGCTACAATGTAGGACTTGCATATAAGTCGCAACAATTTGAGGATTTTTTTCTCTCGTGGTCTCATGTTAACTATTATGCGCTCTTTTAGGAATCGTGATATCTTTACTACCCTACATTTTGTTCTTTTTCCATTTGGATGCAATGGCAATTTAAATGCAGTAAAATGTTATCTTCTATTGAACACATTCTTCATCAGCTTCCATCACTTGCATAGAATTTACCCCTCCCTTTCATCGATGCAATTGTTATGAAGAAACAGCTCGATTCATGTTCTTATCATACATAATTTTGTTGAGTGCAAGAGGCCTGTTTTTTGGCGTTCAGGTAGCTCACTTTTGATTCAACAAAGTATGTTTGGGCATTACCTAAATGCATTCGTCCTTATTTGGGCACCTAATAGAGCTGATAAATCTCTATTTGCAGCCCAAAGTTGAAGGCCTTAATAATTGTTTTTAGGGCTTAATACGTTATTTACTTATTTTCGAAAACCAAGACAGGGCCGGAAACATGGCTGTAAACAACTTTTGTTATCATTAAAGTATTTCCGCATATTTAATTTCTGTCAATGAGTGCATCAAGGGTACTTGTTAGAGCGTCGCACTTGAGTTTAGATAAAGGTTTAAATTATGATCACATTAGGTAATACTGGTTGTTTGATATTGTTGTTATTGCACATTCAAGATTTGTTTTTATAACATATTAGAGATCATTTTGCCTAATTGTTTAGTTCTTTCATTATCAGTAGTTATGACTGCATTGTGACTACCTCCTTGATAGCTCATTTTCCCTGTGGTCACGTTGTAATGTGCTTTTTCATTTCAGCTAGAAATTATACTTGACAAATAATTGTTCTGACTACCACCAAAACCATAGGGAATTATAGGAGCAACGAGTATACATTAGAAGTAAAAGCTACACTAAACATTAATAATTAATATAAGTGTACTTGAAAGAAAAAAGATCCTTATAATATTAGGATTTTATGTCAGAGTAGGAAAGAAAAACTAAAATTGGTACAGTACAATTTACTATGTCAAGAGGTTAATTCAAGTACCCAATTTTTGCTCCATTACTTGCTATTTTGTATAGATAACTGCTTGTGTTTTTCCTTTTTCTCTTCTAAATTAATAGCACTCAGAGTTTTGTCTGTTCATTAACATTCTTCCTTTTGTTGGTGTAGGTCGCAATTGATGTAGAGCGTGAAGAAGATGAAGGCGGTCCCATTGGAGAGACCTTTACTGATTATGTGAGTAATGCCTCTGTCTATTATTTTCTCCTCTAATTTGATAATTAATAATAGTTTGAAATTGTAGAGGCCACCAAGGATAAACCTAGGTGCACCGCATCCAGATCCAATCGTGGAGACTTCCTGTCTTTCAGCTGTGCAACCGCCTGAACCGACCTATGATATTTCTATAATTGACGAGGTGGAGAGGACAAATGCTTTGTCATGTTTACAAATTGAAACAATTATCTATGCAAGTCAGGTAAATTATTCTATTTTGTTATTTTTTTATCAGTTTAAATCCTGATTAACCATGATTTTAACATGTGTAACAAGATGTCACAGAAAATGTTGATTTGAAATCAAGTTACAAGCAGATGGTACTTGTCTGGTACCAATCCTGGGTAAAATTCTCTTGTTATATTTGTTGTTCATTCAGTCATTGTTAACCACAATCGTATTTCTTTCAGAGGCACCTGCAACATTTACCAAATAGTCATAGAGCTGGTTTCTTCATTGGTGATGGGGCTGGTGTTGGTAAAGGCCGTACAGTTGCTGGCTTAATTTGGGAGAACTGGCAACATGGGAGGCATAGGGCTATGTAATTATTATTCTTCTATTTTAATCTGAAACCTTTGTTCTGTTGTTCTTAGATATAGTTTCATGCTGGAGCTATTGACTGTTCTTTGGCTATATATTTTCAGATGGGTTTCAGTTGGTTCAGATTTGAAGTATGATGCACGCAGGGATCTAGATGACGTGGGTGCAAATTGTGTTGAAGGTAGTCTTAATGATTGTTAAAGTTTTTATAATTCACTAGTCTGGTAGATGTAGACTGGATTTACTACTGGTTGGACCATTTCCTTGGCCCTCTTTGTGATCCTCTTGCACCATTTTTCTTCATTTCTATTGGCTTGAAACAATCTTTGTTCTAAAATTGCATGCAATTTACACAAATCAAATTAACTTGAGGATCTATTGCTTGTATGTAGTAAGTTAAGGCTTAATTGGTCTAAGTGTGGCATTTTCCGTACAATACTTATCAGCACCCGTACCTGCACCTTTTACTGTTGATATTACTTGTCTGCACTCTTAAATTAAGTGCACAAACCAACTTAATTGAGAGCATGATAGTTTCCACTAAGATAAAAGAAAAGAATGAGAAAGTAATTACCTAAACTAATAATCCTGTTGTGCAGTGCATCCTTTGAATAAAGTATCATATTCTAAGTTGGATTCGAAGGCGATTGGCATCAAGTCTGGTGTGGTTTTTGTCACTTATAGTAGTTTGATCGCATCATCGGAAAGAGGCCGGTCACGCCTCCAGCAACTGGTGCAGTGGTGCGGTCCCCAATTTGACGGCCTTGTAGTTTTTGATGAGGTATTTACCTTTTAATGCATCTTTTGTGTTTATTTTCTGAGGGGTCTCAAGTTTGTCTAAATAAGTTGTTCATTTTGGGTTTGGGCACTGCATCAGTTGGTCAATGGAAATAGTAACAGAAATTGGAGCAGAGCTATCGTCTTTTACCTCATAATGGAGCTTTTCGTCAAATAAAAATGGAAATAACATGATGGACCTGGCCAGCATATTTGCAAAATGCTATTAAGGCTTTGTTGTTGTTGTTGTTGTATTAGTAGCAGGTTAGTTTATAATTCGTACGCAGAATATCCAAGGATTAAGGTGTTTGACCTCTGAAAAAAGATATGAAGAATAGATTAATATTAAGCAGAAAATTGATTAACTGACGTAGTATCACAAAATGGGCTGCAATTACTCATCAGTAAATTTTCCTGTTTTAACTGGTGTGCTATGCTATTTAACATGTATGCAGTGTCACAAGGCCAAAAATCTAATACCTGAATCTGGATCACAACCAACTCGTACTGGTAGTGCTGTTCTTGAGCTTCAAGAAAAGCTGCCCGAGGCACGGGTAGTCTATTGCTCTGCAACTGGAGCTTCAGAGCCCCGTAATATGGCTTACATGGTACGGCTTGGGCTTTGGGGTGCTGGCTCTTCTTTTGAGAAATTTCAAGATTTTCTAGGTTAGTGTTCTTCCTTTTCTTTTTGACAGCCTATTTTTAAGGACAACATCTCTTTTTTGGCACTGTTTCATCAGCTCCATACCAGCACAACAAAAGAGAAAATCTTTTTGTTCCATTACTTCATTTTTGTGGTTTTATTGGTGGCTTGTAGGACTTAGTTCAGCTTTAGGGAGGTTTAGTTGCAGAGTTTCGAGCTTAGTATTAACTAAGTTAATGCTTAGTTGTGCAAGTGAGGGCTAATATGTGGCATATTAAGGCTCACTGAACAATTATTGACATTGGTTTCACTTTACTGGTAAGGTAAACTAGGAACCACTTAGGTTTGATACTGGAATGGCATATAGGCATATTTGTCCATTGAACCCACATATACAATGTTTATTATTTTGCTATAATATGTTGTCTATTGCATTCAATATTTTCAATTTTAAAACATCTTCAGCTGCTCTAGAAAAAGGTGGTGTTGGTGCTCTGGAGCTTGTTGCAATGGAACTGAAAGCTAGGTTAGACATTCTCTTTTAAACTTGGGAAAATCCGTAGAACTACAGTGAGCAGTGGTGATGTTTTCTACCTTTTTTTTTTCTTGAGGTTGCAGCTTGTGATTTAGATCATAAAATTACATTTGAAGAACCTCTTACCTAGTGTTTATCTTTTTTCATCCAGGGGGATGTATTTGTGCCGCACACTTAGTTACAAGGGGGCAGAGTTTGAAGTTGTAGAGGCGGTTCTAGATGAAAGAATGATGGTAATTACTACATCCTTTTCTTCTTTGTATACGATTTGGTTTTCGATATAGCTTGAATTTGAGTGCAACATGGTTTTCAATACAGGAAATGTATAAAAAGGCTGCCGAGTTTTGGACTGAGTTACGACTTGAACTATTATCAGCATCTACATATTTTGTTGATGAGAAGAATAATGGTAGTCAGCTCTGGCGGATTTATTGGGCTAGTCACCAGGTACTATTTGCGTTGTTAATTTATTTCCTCTTTTGGTAGTTTCTGCTCATAATTTTAATGAAATTCCATGCTTGCTTCTACTATCATGGTACTGGCAGGTGTTCTATGAGCATCTTGCAACTGGGTTTTCTCAAGAGTGATGATTCCATACAAGTTGAAGAGCCTACAAAATTTCATATTGTGTGCTACACAAACTCAAAAGCATCAATTCACAAATAATAACTAAAATAGAACAAGTACACCCACGCATGAAAAGAGAAACACATGCATCTCAATACTGGGAAATAAAGAAAAAAAAAAGCAACAAACATAGGCATACTTGTAATGACTGTGTGCATGCATATATTCACCCAGACACACTTAGAGGCAGCACTAGCGCTCACACCCATACAGTTGGAAACTTACACATCTGATACGGTTTAGGAGTGAGTACGCATACACCCGATGAAAACAATTGGATTGTTCTCTCTAAGATATTAGTTCGAGTAGTAAAAAGCAGCAGCTCATGGAGAAAGAGACATACACTTACCATGTCTACAAGTTTATTGTTCATTCCTTTTATTTCATTGAAGAGAAATGAAAGGTCTATTTTTTTTTCTCCAGCGATTTTTCAGGCATATTTGCATGTCAGCAAAGGTTCCTACAGTAGTTAGTCTGGCCAAAGAGGCCTTGGCACAGGACAAGTGTGTTGTGGTGGGCCTTCAGAGCACTGGAGAGGCGCGCACCGAAGAAGCCGTCTCTAAATATGTCTGTTTGCAGCTCTTTTCTTTCTATATTGTTTCAGGATGTTTTTTATAATTGAAGTCCTGTTAAACAACTGCATCCCATACAGCCTGTAAAAGAAATGCCTTATAAATAGCAGAATTTTATCTAATTAAGGACAAAAAAATAAACTTCCATTGAGACATTATTATTCTGCCCTGTCTGGTAGGAATTGACTACTCGTAATTGGGTCCTTATCATCACCACCCAACAATTTAGTCATGTACAGCAAAAAGTTCTTTTCTCATATTTTAATATATGCTAGTAGGTAAGCCTAAACGCCTCAAATTAGATCTAGGAGCTAATAAACAAAAGAACAGAGACAGAAAAAACGAAGAAATGGCTACAAAGTTGAAATCAGGTTGCCATTGGTTCAGTTAGATGTCAGTGTGTAGTACTTGATATCTTCCATTTGTCTTTTGTCATGTTTGTAGATTTTTCTAAATTTTAAAATAATTTTACTGTTTTCATATACGTCCTAATAAATCTCCTTGTTGTTTGTGTTGTGAAACAGGGTTCAGAATTAGATGATTTTGTCTCTGGGCCCCGTGAACTTCTTTTAAAATTTGTTGAAGATCATTACCCATTGCCCAGTCGACCTGATCCTAAAGCAGGTGTAATCCTACACCCACAAACTAACATCATCTTTTCATTTCTTTTCTTATTTTTTTTCAGTAGTTCCTTTCTTTTTTCTGCGTCTATACCTCTGTAAGTTAATGTTCTGTATCTTACATGCACGATTGCCAGATTTTGATATGATTTTCAGTTCACTTCATCAACCAAACCTGTACTGATACATAGCTTCTTAAAAAGAAATGCTAACATAAATATTTAAAGGTTGTGACACAACTCGGTTTCTTAAATTCTTAACGATTAACTTTCTTTGCTTGTGTATTTGTAATATTCATCATATTTAGATGAAGAATTAGAGAAGGAGAATGAAAGAAAAAGACCCGCTGCATCACATGATGTGTCAATTAGAGGGAGGGTTCGTAAGGTTGCCAAATGGAAAGAGTCGAGTGATGAAGAGAATGGTGATGATGAATATGCCCCATGTGAGAAAAACACTTTTTGGCCTTCTTGTTTTTAAAAAAACGAATAATGATATTGCCATGCAAGTAATTTGTAGGAATTAAGCAGTCCACAGCTTTTTATTTCTTTTGAATTATGAGATTTTGCTAGTGTAACATTTAAAATTTCTCAACTTGGGGGTGTTTATGTTGATGAATACAGCTGATGAGTCGGATCATGAATCAACTGAATCTGATGATGAGTTCCAAATTTGCGAAGTTTGTAATAATGTTGAAGAGGTACTTCTATTAATCCATTGTTTTAATATTTAAAATGGAGCTATAAGGTCAAGTCGAGACAGCACTGATTATTTCTGGAAAGCCGAATATGAATATAACCATGGTAGTGGAAATTAATTTGTAATTAAACATCCTGGTCTAGAATATGAGCTGTTCTAAAAGAATCAAATATTTGATAGTTCTGTTACATATGCAAAAGAACTGTTCCCTTGTCTGGGGCATGCATGAAGGATACAATCGAAATTCGTCACTAATAACAGTAATATATTCAACTGCTTTGAGGGTACAAATGCAATTTTGTTTATGCTGTTTGAATAGGAGAAAACACTTTTACTTCACTGTTCGTGCTGTGGCAAGCTGGTGCATCCGAACTGTTTAATTCCTCCATGGAATGGGCCCATAGATGATGACTGGTCATGCCATTCGTGCCATGATAAAACTGACGAGTTCTTCAAAGCTAGGGATCAGTATGTAGCTGAGCTCTCGAAAAGGTACCCTATCAGTTGTTTGTACGGGGCCTATAGGTATTAGTGTTATCGAGTCATTTGTGCAGTTTGGATTTGCCCTTCTGATACTGTTTCTGTGAAGTGTGGTACTAGTATATGTGACCATACTGGATTGGTTTCACTTATACATTTTTTTTTGTTAGTTTTCTTTTTCATTGTCAAGTAGGTGTTCTTTTAATATTGTTGTTGTTCAAAAAGGTTGGTGACATATTGAATATTCTTTCAAGGTTTGAAGATGCATCTGAGAGGAAAAGGAAGATTTTGGATTTGATCAAGTCCTTGGATTTGCCCAATAACCCTCTGGATGATTTAATTGATCTGGTAACCATTCCCCTGGTGTTCTGCTCACATGGTCTTTATTCCTTCCTTTTTTAAGCTAATTAATTTCCATGCTCAATTCATTGGCATATACACAGCTTGGAGGCCCTCAAAATGTGGCCGAGATCACTGGCCGACGGGGAATGCTTGTTAGAGCTCCAGGAGGGAGGGGTGTTGTTTATCAGCCGAGAAACACGTGAGTTGATTTTTTTTCTCTATATCCCTTCTTTTGTTTCATAATATCCTTTTCTCGCTAGAATATTATCTGTTATTTTCTCCCACAGGAAGGAAGTTACCATGGAAATGATAAATATGCATGAAAAGAAGTTATTCATGGATGGTAAGAAGTTGATTGCGATCATCTCTGAGGCAGGGTCTGCTGGTGTCTCCCTCCATGCTGATCGAAGAGCACCTAACCAGGTCAGAATGAAAAAAAAAAAAAATATGTCTGCGTCTTATTTCCGTTAATGGATCGTTCGTGAATCTTGTTGCTAAAAATTCATATACAAAGTCCTTATATGTACTATGATCCTTACAAGCATTAAGAGCCTATCAGAGGGTTATTATCTGTGTAAGTATGGATACTGGGGTGTGTTGGCTTTCTGAATTGATATTTTTCGAAATTTTTTCATGTTTGAGCCTGTATTGCACTCTAGTTTGGACTTAAAGCATCAGGTGTTCTAAATAGAAGAGAACATTTCTTTTCTTCCGGTGCCAAGTGGCTGTTCTTAAGTTATATTTTGCTAATAAATAATTGTAGAGAAGAAGAGTTCATATAACACTTGAGCTTCCATGGAGTGCTGACCGTGCTATTCAACAATTCGGCCGAACTCACCGCTCAAATCAAACCTCTGCACCTCAATATAGGTACGTGGTTTTTGTCTATCTTTTATTTCAAGGTTTTCCAGATTTTGTAATTATGTTCTCTTAATTATTTTGAGTAGACTTCTTTTCACAAATCTTGGTGGTGAGAAGAGATTTGCATCCATTGTTGCAAAACGTTTGGAGTCTCTGGGCGCTTTAACCCAAGGCGATCGCAGGTTTGTCAAGTCTATCTTTTTTCTTTTCCCACTTGTGTTAAACACGTCATAGGTGATGTGATGGTGCCTATATTTTAGTAGCTGACATGGCATGTTATCATGATAACTTTTCAACTTTACTAATTTCCTAATTAATTATAATCTTTATGCAACACTGTAAATAAGGGCAAAAAGATAATATTGTCGAAGTTCTCTGTAGTAAATTGATTGACTGAATATTTATTTAAAGTAGTAACTGTAAATATTTATTGAAAATATTTGTAATACTATTTAATGCCTGAAGCATGTAATATGAGGCGAGTTGTATGTAAGTTTTTTTGGGCCATCGGATCATACTTTAGATATGGTGCTTATATTGCTTATTTGAGCCGTCCAATTTAGGGTTTTGGTTTTTGTTGTTTGGTTCTGCTATGCGCCGTCACAAATAGGCTATATAAACAGTGACAAGGAAGTTCAGTTGTGCTCTTTTCTCCATTTTCCTCTCTTCCTTTAGAAAAACCAACAGAAAACTAAAAATGGATGTATTTTGGCCCGCGCCGTCGCGGGTCAACTACATTAGAACAATACCAAAATCTGAGACTGCTAGGTAACTGAGGATTTCGCTTTTGTCCACATGATTCTTATTCTTGGGGAAAACAGAATAGTTTTTCTTATTATTTTGATTTTTTTATCAATTTTTCTTGTAGGGCTGGGCCAACAATGAGTGCCTTCAACTATGATAGCACCTACGGAAGGAAAGCTCTGGTCGCCATGTACAGAGGGATTATGGAACAGGTTTGCACAGCAATATGACTTATCTTCTCTTCTAGCATTAGTTTTTTTTTTTTTTTTTTTTTTTTCCTTTTATCTTTTATCTGATATGCATGTCATGGGTGATGCTAATCTACCTTCCAATTAGTTTCGTACGGCTTGGCCCTGGGAGCTTGACATCAATCAGTAGGAAAGTCTTGGTTGGATACCTGAAACCTTTGTTTCAAGAATAATTGGACCCAAAATTGGATCCAGGTCTTTCTGTATAAAGGCTGACAGCCTCAGTTTGAAGTTACCCAGGGGTTGGTAAAAGCTGTCTTTTAGCACTTCCAAGGCAATTCTCAAATGCTCTGTGTCCGGTCATGCCAAAGCTATAGATGAGAATGTCGTAAAAAATCCAATACTTATTTTCTCAAATAGGGTCCAAACACTTGATCCATCAAAGCCTGGAAAGTTGCAAGCAATCAATGTAAAGTGGAAATCTCTTACAAAAAATTGCAAATTCTAAACAATAAATTAGATACTGGTTCAGCCGGAATGTACTGGTGCAGAGTAGTATTAGAAATGTATTTTCCGTAGGATTTGTACTAATTCTTTATAATAATTTGTTATAATTCTGAACAGGATCCCCTCCTCGTGGTCCCTCCTGGCTGCTCGTCTGATGATCCGTCCTCCATTACGGATTTTATTACCAAGGCCAGAGCTGCTCTAGTGTCAGTTGGAATAATCAGAGAGATAGGCAGCTGTAAGTTTTTCTGTAACCTTTACCTTGTCATGTTGGTAGTTTTGAAGTTTGCGTTCCTCAAAAGCTCATTATGACCAAACTTTGAGAAATTAAGCACTGATTAATCCTCAATAATATGATTGGTTGTCCAATTCTACCATTTATTGGACCTCAATTTGCAAATAAGTCATCACTCCTTCAATTCTTTGAGAAAACCATAAACCAGCCAACAGAACCAAGTCCAGCTGAAACAATACGAGTTTGTTAACCAAAACCAAACTGGTACATTATGACAGGTAGAAAGAGATAGGGCAGAGCCAACTGAAACAATACTGTTATGGTATTGTAATCCTAATTTACTTAACTTCTGGGAAATGAGCTTAATTTAACAATAGTTAGTTACTGAATTGCAGCCAATGGTAATGGAGGGAAGATGCCAGGTCGGATCGTCGACTCTGACATGCATGACGTGGCACGGTTTCTGAACCGGTTGCTTGGCCTACCACCTGTCATCCAAAATAAGTATGTTGCTTATACAGGCAAAAGTATATAATTACTGAATTTATTTAAGTGTTTACATTAACAATAATTACCAACATAATAAACTACTTTTGGGTGTTTGCAGACTTTTTGAGCTTTTCACCACCACACTTGATGTTATTCTCCACAAAGCTCGAAATGAGGGGCAGCTTGACTCTGGCATTGTGGATATCACGGCCAACAAAATTGAATTGCAAGGGCCACCCAAGGTAAAACCTTTTGTTTTTGGAGAGATGTTTAGCCTTCAGTTCCATTTTGACAGAGAGTGACCTTGTAAACTTTAGCCTTCAGTTTCATTTTGACAGAGAGTGACCTTGTAAACTTTGCATTTTGTTGTGTTCCTGTACTACAAGCTGACACTGATTTTGTTACCTTGTTATTTATGATTCACTTCTTTTGAAACTGTTTTTATGATTCATTAATTAACAAAATTAGTTCAATTTTTGTAGTTAAATGTTTATTATCTTTAACTTGTTCTTACAGACTGTATATGAGGACAATTTGTCTGGTGCCTCTACAGTTCTGTTCAGCTTTATTATTGACAGGGGCATCACCTGGGAGGTATGTGTCAAGTTCTTCTCTATTCAAATTATTATGAGCTGCCTTAAAGTACCTGTTTGCATTTTGGCCCAGTTCTCTTTGTTATGTGACTTTAAATGAGTAGTGTTCTAAAATTTGATTGTTGGTATACAAGGCTGCACAAGAGATCCTGGAGACGATGAAGAACTCCCAGACTGGATCAAGTAATGACGGCTTCTACGAGTCAAAAAGGGAATGGATGGGAAAGAGGCACGTCATGCTGGCATATGAAGGGTATGTGATGCATAATTCTCTACTTTTCTCTCCAGTCATATTATAATAGAGGCCTCAATGTAGTGGTATGGTCACAGGTGGTACCATTTTTTTTAATATCGAATGAGTTGTCCAGTATACGAATATAGAACAAACCAAGGAAAGTCAAAATAAGAGCAATGTTCTTCAAGTTTCAAGTATTGTCTGCTCCATAGGCTTTACCTTTTTCCTTCTAATTTTTAACTTGTTTTTTTTTAACAGCCCTACTCCAGGATTGTTTAAAATAATTCGTCCTGCTGTGGGGGAAGCTGTCAGGTATGTTGTTGTAAAATGTGCATGTTAATTTATTGGTAACTGGAAATCTATTATGATGATGTTTGGACCTATAAACAATGAAATATGTTCTATTTCTATTGTCGACAAGTATACAAAATATGCTGTACTTTTATCATTTTGAGGGCTGTTTACAGTAATTTAGTTGAGAATATGTGATTGTTCTTTTAGTCTTACAGAACTAATTTTGTAGAGAGATGCCGCTAGCTGAACTCAAGTCAAAGTACAGAAAGGCATCTTCAATTGAAAAGGTCAGCGAAGGTTGGCAAGAAGAGTACGACACCTCTTCTAAGCAGGTACTTTCACTAAGCCTTATTTTTTATTTTAAATGTTTAATATTGAAGAATTCAGTTTTGTAATGGCATGACCTGTCCTTATTAACTTTCAATCTGGTCCTCTCATATTGTTACCTTCTGTAATCTTCTATTTTACTATTTACTATTTAATCTTTCTGTTCAGCATGTGGAAAACAATTTACACAAATCTTTTAATTTTCATCTGATTTAATTTTTACGAAGCATCTGTTTGCCATTTCTTACGTATACTTTTGTGTGTGCTTTCAGTGCATGCACGGGCCGAAATGCAAGGTTGGCAGTTTTTGTACTGTTGGGAAACGGCTCCAAGAGGTGAATATTCTAGGCGGCCTTATCCTTCCTCTATGGAGAATCATTGAGAAGGCTCTAAATAATCAGGTTCTCTCTCTCTCTGTTTTTATTTTATTTTTGAAAAACTTGGCAGAGGCTTCCAAGGATCTCTCTTTCTCTGTCTGTCTGTGTCTCTCTCAACCTTGGGAGCGTCTGCCAAGTACTCTCTCTCCCCTCCTAAATTAGTAAAGTGTGCATGGTCTCCTTCAAACATGTGGTCACTTTCTAAGAGTACTTGCAACCATAAATAACATTAGAGGTGGTAAAATATTTATTATTTAATAAATTAAGCACCTAGTTTTTCTATTGCTTATATCTTATTATTGTTTTCTGTTATAGGCAAGACAGAGCCATAAAAGACTAAGAATCGTCCGGTTAGAGACAACGGATGATAAACGTGTAGTGGGGCTTCTCATCCCAAATGCTGCTGTGGACCATGTGCTTCAAGGCTTATCATGGGATCACAGTGTGGAACTTGAGGACGAGGACTGAGGCCTAAAAAAGATGTATTCATTTTGTCAATTATTATTTGATATCATTTTTATCTTACTAACAATTTATTAGTAGGGTTAGGAATCAATGGAGGGAGTTGTATGTATTGATGTTGTATCTAGATGTGCAGTGCATAATTGGATGTCAAGGCTGATTTTTGAAGTTGTAGGTTGTGATTGTAGTTATAGATTTTGGGGTATTAGTTCACTGCTTTTGTATAAACAAGCCCTGTGTTAAAACTAAGGGTTTGTTCTCATCTAATTTGGTGGTAATAGAGGAAAAAAAAAATATAAAGATCTGAGTATCTTTTCCGAATTACATTTTCTTTTCTTTTTATTCCCGTCGCCCCTTCCGATCTCATCTGAATAAAATTGTTAAAAAAAAAAAAAAATTAAATTTGACCAATTCAAGTTGTATTTGCTTTCCATTGCAAGTAGTTCTTAATGGAAGAATAGACCAATTTCAGGTCAAGCCCATACTCCGTACAACTTTTGTCACTAAATACCAATTCTTTTTATGAACATGGATATACTTGTATAATTCAGATCTAACCCATTGTAGGACGGCTCAGAAGGTAGACCACCAATTTGAGGCTGTTTGTATGATGATAAGATGTTGATGGAGTTGTCATGGTGGGGTGGGCCCCTGATTCTGGGAATAGTTTGTGAACGTTGGAGATTCGAGGGTTAGCTCGGCTTCAAGTGGATCCCTGACTCACTGTGTCTGGGGCAACCCACGAATGGAAAACAAATGTCATATGGAATTGGTCGTAGGGTACAAAAGTCAACGGGAAACTGTTGGCGCACGAAATTTCGTGGAAGGCCACTTGCCCTTAAAATGTCACGCTTTCAAAATACCTGCTCCTGGATTACCATTTAGTGCTTAAGCCGGTCCTTTTTCTTTTTTAAATAGTCTCATTGACTTGACTTGTGTACAAAAGCTAATTTTTAAAGTCTCAACTAGTGTAATTTTAAATTTTGATTAAGATATAATCATAATTCATGTACAATAGTTATTTTTTTTAAAGTAACTATGCCACTGATTTTTATTATAATAGAAACCACATTTACGAAAAGATACTAAAGGAGCTACAAGTAATCTACCTAATAGATTCAAAATAAAGTAGTATATCCCAGTGTACAACACCTATTCAATCGTATTGATAGTTAAAAGTTAAAACTGTACTTACCTTAACAAAAAAGAACCTCATTCAATATGTGATACGTCCAAAGTATATATATAGCATGAGGCAACAAAGTATAAAACTAATTAATCATGATAACATTTATATATGTTGCTGCTCGTGTAGGTAATTTATCTTAAGAAGAAATTATCTATAAGAGTCTCATTCACATCATCATTGCAGCCCTTACAATATAACTCTGTGGGTGTTCTCCTAAGCAGTGTTGTAAAAAATGTCCGTTTAGGCCGATTAATCGGCTGATTAGTCGTTGACGGAGACCAAACCGTTAAGAAATTTTCCGATTAATCGGCCAATTTTTTCCGATTATGGTCTATTATTTCTAATTATTCCCGATTAATCGCTTAGCGGTACCTTGTCCTTCCGATGAGCGCATACCGTTATTTACAACACTGCTCCTAAGACAATTTATCCTCGACCTCTTCTTTTGCTGGATCCTTCTTTGGGAAAGGTGGCACATATGGCACTAAAAACAAATTCTCTACAAATTGAATTTGATATGGCGGAGCATGATATTTAGAACCTTTCTTTAGTGAGTACAATGATATTGCTATTCCTCTTGATTAACCATAATAAATATCTAACTCTTCGAGGTAAAAGTGATTTTCATGCAGAAGAAAACACAAAATTATTCAAATCTCCAAATCTAATTAAACCAATTACATAAAGTCTATAAGCTGAAACTACCTTTACCATATAGTTAATTGATGCAAATCCTAATTAAAAGTGAGAGAATATTCTATAATTAGTGGGTCTACTATATTTTATCATGATAATATTATTCTATCATCGAACTACTTCTCCCACTTATTAATTTTCTAGTTTTTGAACATAATCATATCCTCTATTAGAGGAAGGAAAAAGAAGATTCATTTATTGTTCACGACCAATGCTTTCACTACACTAACATACCTTCAATAAGATATATTTGCAATTTATAAAATGAACATTTTAATTTAAAACGAATGCAGTAAAATGGATATATCCTCTCCATTCTTAACATGAACATTTTAATTTAAGAGATTCATTATCACATTTTAAATACCACAATCTCTCAGAAGTAACATTATTATTTTGTTGACAACAGAAACAGACTATACTCTCTCTAATTTAATTTCTGTACTTATTTCTCTGAGTAGAAAGTGATCACAGATTAAAGAAGTACAAAATTTTCCAAAAATGGAATTTTCACAAGGATGAAGTGCATATTTTTTTCTTTCACAACGGCTGTTAACATTCAAGTATACTGAGAACTTACTTTTAGTCTAATAGCAAAGACACATGACTCCTATATGAGAGGATCATGAGTTCAAAATTCACAAAGTGAAAAAATTCTCTATATTAATATAAAGAGATTCGAAATGTATTGAGTGGCTTACTCCCAACCCATATTTAAAAAAAACATCCATGTGTGCAAAATATTGGTATTTGATAGTGATATGAAACAGTCTAATTACTTAACCATAGACCATGTCAGCCTAATAATTTATGTAAAAAGGAGAAGGTTCAGTGGGGACCACAATACGCGGCTCGCGCACTACAAGCAAACAAACCAGTCTCACCTAAAGAACTCTTAAACAAACAGATCAAACAACTCCACCAAAAGTCCAAAGACGTTCCCAATAATATCCAAAGAAAAACAAACTCTTTGTTTCGATCCCATATTGCTGCCGTATCGGCCCTGTAATCGGTGATTTTTACTTAATTCGTTTTGAGAGATAGTTGTTTGTTGTTTGAATTGATGATTGGAGGTGGTAAGATGGAGAGACAGTCTTTTAGTCCGTGTTGCTCTTCTTCGACTTCGTCAGCTAGTGGCCAGAGGCGACGATCCGATTTCCTTAACATTTTCAAGGTATTGTCAATTATTGCGCGCCAAAATACCCTGGTCTTAGATATGCCTCTTGCAGTGATTTGTCTGCTATTTTTATCATTCAAAAAAACGAATAACGCTTGTTATTCCTTGAAACCTCTGGAATAATAACCGCCTTCAATCTTTAATTTTTTGTCTAAAAAAAGAAACCATATGGCTACTTTATTGAGCTATTTTTGATTTGTTAAGTTTCTAATAGTTGACTGCAATAAAATTTTGATCATCAGAGTGCTGGTTGTCTAAATTCATCATCAGCTGACAGTGGAAAAGGGAGAAGTAAATTCTCCTGGTAATAAAATAAAGCATGGTTTTCACCTGGTTGAGGGTAAATCAGGGCATGACATGGAAGATTATCACGTTGCAGAGTACAAGTGCGAAAATGGACATGAGTTGGGCCTTTTTGCTATTTTTGATGGACATTTAGGTGATAGTGTGCCGAGTTATCTCAAAGATAATCTCTTCAAAAATATAATAAGCGAGGTAAAGTCAAAGCTGGTACACCCACCTTTCAACCCTGTTGGAATTTTTGTAATTTCTCTAGAAGCTTGTGTAGCTGGTAAGTTAACAATTTTTGTCATGACAGGAACTTAGTGATTTTTTTATATCATTTTAATACAATATAATCTAATATAGTACATGCAAATTAGAAAAAACCCATTAATATATACTCACCAATTTGAAAAACCCAATGTGTCCATTTTATTTATGGATTATGATTGGGTGTTTGTACTTCATATATATATATATATATATATTTCACTTAGTAAAGACTTTTAGTAGCATCGGTGCATCTGCTTTGATCCTTAAAATTTCTATTCTATTTCTGTCTGTAATTCCAGCCGATCTTCTGGGAGAATCCAGAGGAAGCGATAAAAAAGGCATACTGCTCAACAAACAAGTATGTTCTAGAGAACTCCAAGGATCTAGGGCCTGGTGGCTCGACAGCCGTCACAGCTATTGTAGTAGATGGGAAGGATTTGTGGATTGCAAATGTTGGTGATTCTAGAGCAGTTGTGTGTGAAAGAGGTGCCGCAAATCAATTAAGTGTTGACCATGAGCCACATACTGAGAGGCAAAGGATTGAAAAACAAGGCGGTTTTGTTACCACATTTCCTGGTTTGTCTGATTTTGCTTTTTGATTTTTTCTATAAATTTCTTTTTTGAAATAATTCTAGGTTGGTGGAATGTCCATATTAAACTTCTATTGGCTCATGAAAGAGATCTGAGTTTTGTTAGAGATTCTAGCTTGGTGCTACTTATTAGGAATAACCTTGCCTGAACAACAATATTTGATTGGACTAAATATAATAGGAATGGACTAAAAGATCCAATTCAAAAGAATTTTTTTATTTCAAACTCTTGTTTTGTTGGTATTGAGAACTAAACAATTATTGTGGCAATGATCCTCTTTCTCTCTCTCATAGAGAGGGATTATATTTATTTTTTACTGACCCCAAAATAGAATGGGCTCAGGGTTTAGATATAAGATGAACTTTGACTAGGAACTTATAGTATATTGTTTTCCAGAATAGAATGAGAACTACGTCTAATAGACATTCTTATTATGTTAAAATTCCTCTTGGCTCACCTGAAAGAATATCCTAGATTGATGCAAAATATATGCAAATATTTCTCCATTTGTCCTTATTGTTGATGCAAAATTTAGGCGATGTACCCCGTGTAAATGGGCAGCTTGCAGTTGCAAGGGCATTTGGTGATCAAAGCCTCCAAGCACATCTAAGTTCAGAACCTGATATTAGACATGTCCCAGTAAATTCTACTATAGAATTTGTTATTCTCGCAAGTGATGGCTTATGGAAGGTTGGTTATTTATACAGTAGAAACAATGATTTACTTCAGGCAATTTTAGCTTTACATATATTTCAAGCTCTATCTTTTTTAGTTTGTATTTCACTGGTAATTTCTATGTTGGTTTATTTTAGTTGGAAAAATAACTGACAATAGCAGGTACCCTGAAAAATATTTCTACTTGCAAAATGCAAAGGGAATAAACTCTCAGATCGATTTAGTAAAAGACGGCCAGTGAATGTCATTGATGATTACCAATTCTTAATAATAATAACTTGTTTGACGTATTCTCTCAAGATGTAAGAAAAGGAAAAAGAAAAAACAAATGAAATGAGGACCGGGGTGTTCTAATGGCTATGTAGTCTTTATCCAAGCAGAAACCAAAAAAATTTTGGGTTGGTCAATGGTGGTCATGTAACCTTTATGTAAAGCAGGTAATGAAAAATGAGGAGGCAGTTAATCTGGTGAAATCAGTGAAGGATCCTCAAGTGGCTGCTAAACGACTGACAACAGAGGCATTGGCACGAAAGAGCAAGGATGATATTTCTTGCATTGTAATCCGGTTCCAGTGTTAAAGGGCTTGATCTGCTATTTCATGGCTTCTTGTTATTATAGAGGGAGGATTGTGCCTCCTGTCGGTAGGGTATATTGTGTGTATATTGTGTGTTTTGTCGTAGTTTGCATGCTAATTTAGTTTAGTGGTTATTGAGTTTGGGGATTCTATTTGAGTTTTTCTTGTTTACTTTTGGTACATAAATTGGTACATACATGTCCATACATTTATATGTAGAGAGGGAGGGAGCGGAGAGGAGAAAGAGAAAAAGAGAGAAGAGGAAGTGAGAGAAATATCTTATGTGATATTCCTGTTTGGATTGTGATGGACTCCATGTGAAATGACTGGTTTGGATTCTATATGGTTATTATCCTAGACCACATTTTGAAAATATCTTTTTAGAATGGAGACATTCTTCTTTCATTACACAAAAATAAGGGATCTTATTGTTTTCCTTCGTTTGACTTGGCAAAGTCTGGTAACTTTGGACAGCACCGTTTGATATGAAAAGCTTGTGCTATCTGGTAGATGCAAATCTAAGTTACCAGTAAAAAAGCTCGTGTCATCTGGTAGATATAAATCTAAGTTACCAGTATTTCAACAAAGCAAAAGAGTAATTCAGGAGATGTTCGTTTGTGGTGGTTGTCTATTTTGGAAAATCTTCGCAAAAGCTGCGAAGTCATGAGAGGGAATCAAACTCTCGATCTTTGAATAACTAACAATTCTAGGATTTTCTTCCTAGCCAATTGTGCTACCTCTCCTTTCTTCGTTTGTGGTTGTTGTCACAAGTCACTATTCTCCTCTGCAAGAAGTCTGGCAAAATGTTGGTTCCGTTCCAGGACCCTCTGTAACACTGGTAACTTGTTAAAAAGACGGATGACATGATTAGTGTGATCCAAATTACTGCCATTCAGGTGTATGACATGATTATCGGACTGGCATGCCAGCTTAACCCAAAAACAGGATGCCTGCAACATATAGGACCAATAGTTGGGATTTGGGACAACTACTAGAACTCCAGAATTTTTATTTTTTGGAATAAAATTATAATTCTTGTTCGTTACATCAACATTCACAGTTTTACACTTCGCTTGCTTGTCGTTGAACAAGTGTTCTTAGTATTCACACTTTTTTATTTTTCAGTTCTCAATTTTTGTGCTTTTAATTTGAGCTTTAATTTATCTATTTCCATTAAACAAATTGAAGAGTTAGTGCTCTTTTGAAAGTTCAAATCAACAAGATTTAATATCTGAAAATCCCAAATTTAATTATTATACCTTGAAGTTTGGGACATAAATTTCACATTGTGATTTGCTTAAATATCAACAACATAAAAATGAAAGAATTTTTTTGAATTATTAAAAGAGAAAAACTATTAAAGTTCTGTCATGTAAATTGTAAATTAAAATTATAGAAGTATCAAAATCATGAAGTGAGAGAGAAGCTTCAAGTAATTTGTGGAATCTATAAGGACATTTATCATTGAATTTGAAGGCAAAAATACTTTGTTTCAACATAAAAAAAAAAGAAAAATTCATACTTATGTGCCTTATCATGGGATTAATTCCCTCTCTCGGCCTCTCTCTCCCTCTTTTCACGTCACGTAGAACTTTTATATTTTTCCTTTTGCCCCAGGGCCACACCAGTGTGCTTTCTCTCCAGTTGGATTAGAATGATGTACATGTCACGGTTATTTACAGAATTACAGGTAACATTTAATGGACATATAATGACGGGGTGTCATGTAACGTTTACTCGGTTTGAACTTTAAACACTATTTAACGCGGTGTGTTTTTAGAGAATTTTTTTTGGATTAAACGTTTTTAGAGAATTTTAACACTAGAAAATTATAAAATATTTAATGTAAAATTCACTATTTGAACAAATATTTTGAAATTAATAAATTGGCTATATCTAACAAGTGACGTCAAAACTATATAAAAGTGCATACGACTTGAAACCTTTAAGAAATCATACTCAGACAAACGAATCTGTAACCTATTTAATGGACTTTATCTAATTGAAGCAACACTGTTTTAGGAATTTTCTTCTAGCTTTATTATTAGAGGAAGGAAAAAAGAAGATTCATTTATTGTTCATGACCAATGCTTTGACTACACTAACATAGCTTCAATAAGATATATTTACAATTTATAAAATGAACATTTTAATTTAAAATGAATGCAGTCAAATGGATATATCCTCTCCATTCTTAACATGAACATTTTAATTTAAGATATTCATTATCACATTTTAAATACCTTAATTGAAGCAACAAATAGTCCATATCTCTGCTAAAGAAAATTTCTTCTAGCTTTATCTAATTGAAGCAACATTGTTTTAGGAATTTGATATATAGAAAAGGCATATAAGGGAACTGAAGACAAAGCTGAGTTAAGCATAGTAAGTCTTCCCCTCAGAGACAAAATTCTACTCTTCCAGCATTGCAACTTCTGTTCTACCTTTTTAATAAAAAAAATTCCAATCTTTCACTTTTGAGTTTGTTAACAGATAAAGGTAAACCTAAGTATTTAAAAGGGAAATGACCAATTTTGAATCCAAAAATATTTGCTAAATCTCTGGCAACCTCTCTAGAAATATTGATAGGATATAATTTTGTTTTGTCTAAATTGATTTTTATTCCAACATTGCTTCAAAACACTTCATAGTCCACCATATCCTTTCTACATTTGGAGCATAAGCTTGAGCAAAAAGGATAGTGTCATCAGCATAATGACAGTTTGTAACTGCATTATGCTGATGACAGGGATGACCTAATCCTGTTACCAAGTCTAACAATCTACCTTGATTAAACATCCTACTATGAGCGTCTGCAACAATAATATACAAAAAGGGAGAGAGGGATGACCTAATCCTGTTACCAAGTCTAACAATCTGATACCCCTTCTGCATTTGAAATAAGGAGTAAGATGTCCATTAATATTGATACATGATTGTAAACTCTCTAACCAATGTTGGATCCAAGAGATCCAAGTATTGCCAAAATTCCTACATTTTATGACTTCCAACAAATATTCTCAATTAATTTTGTCATATGCTTTCTCAAAGTCTATTATAATCACTGCACCTTTCTGATTCAAACTTTGAGTATGATGTAATATTTCCTGGCTTAGGACCACATTGTCTAAGATATATCTCCATTATGATTGTTTAATAATTTGTTGGTTTGGTTGAATGACTTGTAGTTATGTAGCTTTTCGTATATACGAGAAATCAAGGACCTATTAATATATTGGTTTCGGCTAAAATTGGTTGAATGACTGGTAAAATGGAATTTCCGTAGAAATAGAGGTAAATGTTTTTTTTTTTTTTTGTGATGTCCCACTAATGTTGTACCGGTCCATTGTTTCGACCGACAGCAAAATCAACGTGGCGTGGAAATCTCCAAGGAGAACTACAGTCCCGTATAGACTTCAGCCATGAGATCGATTTGGTCAGTTTTTTGTTGATTTAAATAAAAAAGAAGAACAATCTTGTTCTTCATGCCGTTTAAATCGATCATACACGGATCTTCTCATTGATAAAAAGTTCATGTTAACTTGCAAGATAAAGATATTCGAACAATGCACTAATTTACACTCACAAACGATGATTTGTCATTCATGCCAACCCCACCTTCTAAAACATATTATGTAACTTGGAAAGAAACACACAACAACGACAACATGGATTGGCATTCTTCAACAAGAACAAAAACACCAGAGTAACAATTACCAATAAAAAAAAGGAATCACCACTGTAATGCATCGCAAGAGGCACCACATCATTTCACCGATTTCTCAGCACCGAGAAAGTACTCCGTCTTCAGTTGACGGAAGATAGTTGGCTCTTCCTCCATCACTGCGACAATACTAGGAGCCGCATGTGTGTAGACAACCCAATCCCCATTCGGCTGCGGAATAGGCATCAGGTATCCAGCCTTTCCTCCCCAAGGAAAATGGTACGAGCCAAATGTTGCCTTACCCCAACCGAAATTGATATCAGGAAACCCTCTCCCTGATGACACTACACAAGAAACAGACTTATCCTCTTCGTTGCTATCTCCCAGGTATATGCTCGCTGCTGTTGGCTCTGGCCGGTGGGCCTCCACCCAATCCAGTAGCCCAAGAAAGTGATTTTCTGTTGCAGCTGGTGATAGCCATTCATACACTTCCTCTGCCACCTCAGTGAGTTTCATGTCAAGCAAGGTTTTCACGCGTAAATTCCCATATGGTATAGATAACACATTACCAAAGTAAGTCTCCATAAACTTTTCACCGTGAACATTTTTCATGCGCGAGCGGCCATTCACGACCATTCCTATCGAGCACGACTTTTCACCCTGATTGGCTGATCTGGCCAAAATTTGCCAGAGATAGGCAGTGAAACAAACCAATTTGCTACGGCTATTGCCAGCTATTTGTTGGAGCTTGGCAATGTCAGTGGCCGAGATGTAATAAATGCGATTGACAGGAGCAGAGAAGGTTATTAGTGGGTTTGGTGGGGGACAAAGTGAAAGAGGGGTAAAAAGTCGGTCAATAAGGGGATCAAGAGGGTTTGAAGGGAATAGGGGCCGAGAAGAGAGGAGAGACCGACGATAGGAAGGCATACGGCTAATAGGTTGGCCGAGTGCGGTATCAGCCCAGGCTGACATGAACATGTTAAATGAGTAGGCATCTGCAACACGGTGATCAAACATGCATCCGACCACCACGCCACCACACCTCAACTCAGTGACCTGCATTAATAATGGTAAATTGCAAAATAAAAAAAATAATGATTACAGTGTTGATGATGATGTGAAGTGAGTAAGAAATATGAATAATGAAAATTTAATACCATGAATTCCATTATTGTCTTATGGTTCGATTTATTCTTATTTGCACTTATCATTCAAAGATATTCTAAATTTTCTGATTTTCATTCTGTTAAAGCTGAGATTATTTGAATAGATCAAACTCTGTCTCTGCATGAAAGACAGATACCATTAATTGTACATGTGGGGATCCAAATGAGCTACCAAATTTTCATGTTTCTTCAAGTTCAGGGTTTGGTAGCACTTTTATTTTTTAATGTTTCTTTCATGTCCAAACAAATTAATCGAGGGACTCAGGTGGCCCTGATTAATTAAGTTCTTGATTTGGTTGAGGGGGTTATTGACTTCTAAGTTGTGATCACCAACTCAAACATAAATATTCCGACCTCTTTCACTGAATTACTTGCTTGTTACTATGAAACTGTGCATTCAGCCAACTAACACATTTTTGGTTCAAGATGAATGTCAAAATGCTACATGCAATTTTTCTAGCTACTTCATCAACGTCCCACCGTCTGCGGTTAAGAGAAAAAGCCTTAATAAAAAAATTGATTGCATGCATAAACGCTTAATATAAGATAATTTTTCATAAATTTAGCTTTTGCTATGATGTAATTTTTTTTTATTATTAGTTCAGATTTTTAATTATTGTTTCCTTAATTCACAACTCAATATGTGTAGATGCATGCTGCTAGGTTAAGTTGATATTCTCAATTGTTTTATTTTCTCCAATATCCATTGCACCCCTGGATTGATCATGAATGTGAAACACAAAATAGGAATAGCAATTAGAGTTCAAAAGGTATTATATAGCTTAGTGCTAGGGATATGATTTATAGGGGTCTATCTCTTTTCATTCAAAAACAAAGGTCAATTTCCTTAGTTATATAAGCTCACTCGAAGCAGTCCATCGGTTGTGTTATTTATGCGACAAACTGTAATGTACTAAAATTCAATTATTTTTCAAGGCAAACTATAAGATCTGATGAATATCTTCCCAATATAAGAAGCTGATCTGAATAACCATGTACAAGAAAAATATTCTACTTAAAAAAGTTTTTTTAAGAAGAAGTTAATTTTGGTTTCTCTGGAAATCGCCTATCTTCAATGTCTGTACATTTAGCATTTTTTCAAAATTTCCATACATAAATTAATTTTTTCATAATTCAATTAATATTTTTGGGCCATTTTATATATATTATAATTTTACACACTTCCTACTAGTGTGCATAACCGCCGTCTCAAACCGTTCATGTGCTAGCAAGAGTGGTAAATGAAATACTATATTTGGAGTTGAAGACTTGAAGTCTCAGCACTAGAAGATTATAATTTTTAATATGAGGGACAAGTCTTCAAAATTACATTAATTTTTAATATGAGGGACAAGTCTCAGCACTAGAAAATTACATTTTTTTTTTTAATTTTTTTACTATTTATTAAGATGGGTACAAAATTCAATGGTCTGAAAATTTGACTAGTTTTGTAAAATACTTAATAAATAGTAAAAAAATTCAAAAAAATGTAAAATTTGACCTCCAAGTACATTTTAATATGGAGATAATGTTGAACGGTCGGATCGACTGTTTGAACTTTGAAAATGAAAATATGCTTATTTTACAAATAGGTCCTTATGTCTATAGAAGAATTTGCCTTTTAATATTAATCTGACTGTGAGATGATTACAAAAGAAATATATATATTTTTCCTAACTTACATGAATATAATTGCAAATTATGGGGTAATATGTGATAATTTATGTAGCATATCTTCATAAAAATAACAAACCTGAATGCAGACGATACCATTCTTTTTCTTAGGCACAAGTTTAGCCTCCACACTGTCATCTGGGTCATACAAATTGAGCTCCCTCAACTCCACATCAGCATATGCCACTGTCAGATCGACACCTCTGTTGTTGCACAATATTTCTGGCTCACCAGCAGAGTTAGTAGCCACCTCACCAGCTAGAGGGTAGTATGTTACCAAGACCTACAGTGTATATATATTACCATTAATAGATATATAGCTGCATAACTGTTTAAAGTCTTGAAGATGATGTATACATTTTTTTTTTTGAAAAAAAAAAACGAATGATGCATATATTAATTGGTATTAGACAAATTAATTTCTTTGTACCAAGTTTTCCAAGTTGAAGTATTTACTATTTCATGAGAATTAATTACAAGTCTAATATAGCATGTCAAATCTAAGTTTACAAGTACTGACATTATATTTGTGCTCTCAGGTATAGCTCGTTCAAAAAGTAAAGCACCTAGCTAGTCTACGTCATTTAACCCCTCCAAATTTTAAAAGCCTTAAGAAACATGATCAGTTGTCTTTCTCTAATCCAAATCCAACCCAGTCTCAGAAAAACGAACTATTGTACATGCATGAACTTCTATCACCTAAAACCTATATTAATTTCACACTTAGCCTTTTGTCAATTAAATGTAATGCACATAACTGTAGGCTATGTTAATCCCTAGTTTTTACAAGTACATAAATTGCACACTCATGTTGAGAGATGACCTTTGCAAGAGCCACTTTGAGGGTTGCAACCATGGCCGGAAAGGTAGTGGGCCCCACAGAAGCAGCATTACTGTCAGAGATTGGTGCAGGTTTTTGGAAGCAGAAGAAAACACCGACGTCAAGGGGTGGGAGGAGAAGATCAAAGTTCGACTGAGGCAGCCTGTGCTCCTGCACTGGCAGCATGGCTGCCACAGTCTCGGTTGATTTTACCATGACATCATATCCCTTTGCCTCTGCCCCCATCTTCTCTTAGCAAGAGTTTTTGCTTGTGTGTATGCTTTGGGTTGTGTAGGTAGTGGTGTTACTTTGGCTTTGAGCAAGGTTGAGATGTGTTTGATATAAGGTGGAGGTTTTATAGGAGGGAGAAGATCGAGGTAAGGTAAGCAGAAAAATTATCTTAGAAATTACTTTCATCTATCTATCTATTACAGTGTATGCACTGACTATTCCAACCCTCCTAGGTTACATCTCATGCAATGGATTGTCACAATCAAACTCTTAATTAGGAACGTCAAATTACGAGCCAATTAATTCTTATCCGACTTCTTCAATGATTGAATAGGTCGGGTATAATCAGAACTTTTTGACCCGTCTTGATTTTAGTTGGATACTGATATGATCCGACTTGACTTAGCTATTAATTAAGTTTTAATTTTTTGGATTACGTTTGAAAGTTAGCACGAGTAAAAATTCGGTAAACGGTAGTTAACCACTTGGCAGCATCTGCCTAGTTAATTCTAAAAAAAAGAAGTTTACTAATCGGTAATTAATATTAATTAATATGTATTATCTATGAATTAATTCTAGATGACTAGATATATTTATAAACATAAATAAGACAAAATAATACACAGGCAATTAGTTTATATGATTTGGCCGAGGCAACTCCTGATTCGTCGGCATCAGAGATCATAGGATCCTTATCTTATCGGGTCGGATTCAAAATGTGTGCTAGACATGGAATCGATCTGTAGATTCAAACTGCATGTGCTAGGCATGGAATTGGGTCGGCGATAAAAGGGGGAATCCGTATATAGTAGATTTGGGGATCGACTGTCTATTACTTGTTCGAATATTAGTTTAAAACTTTAAATTGATAATTTATATGCATAAATTATATGAGCCAAGCTCATTTGCTATGCTATTAAGGGGCCGACATTTTTATTAATATCCAACATTAAATATAAATTATTAATTATTAATTATATCCAGTTTGGCTGGGTTTTCTTAAAAATGCTCAAACCGCCATTTTTTGGCCGGTTGGAATTAAAATTAGACCGGCCAAAAAATGACCGTTCAATTTTTTTTTGTTTTGTTTTAGATCCTATAAATATCCCGTTTCTCTCTCCTCCTACTCACAACTCACTCAAACTCACCAAAGAGAAAGAGAAGAAGATTTCTGAGGCGAAAAGGGCGAAATTGAGGTGATTTTCCGGGAGCGAAAAGGATGAACAGTATAACCGAGGTAAATCATCCAATCGTGGCGTAGGGAGAGGAGGGTCAATTAGTGGTCGAGGTAGAAATGAGAGGAAAAAAACTGTCAAGTATGCTTTAGTGATAAAAAAAACTGTCAAATATGTCTGATGAAAGAATTTCTTAGACGGCCTATTCGGTTTGAAATTTCAGACGATGACTTTGTGGAAAACCCCTATGGCTACGGTTTGAAAAAAACGAAGGTTGATCCAGAGCCTCCAACATCGGACGATGAGTTTGTTCCGTGTACTTATACTGGTAAGGAGTAGGACTACTAGTCTGCTGTCACTGATCTAGAGCCACCTACTAAGGAGTAGGACTACTAGTGCTTATAACTTTATTTTTTATCACTTGACTTTATATTAAATAAATTTTTAATTTTTAAATTTTATATATGTGTAATTTTAACAGTTTGAATTATCACTTATTTTGAGATGAATGTTATTAATTATCTCATAAAAAATACCCAGAAATGATAAAGGCACAATATAACTGCCGCCTGACCGAGAATAAGCTTACTCTTGAACTGGGTTTATATTATATTATAAAGTCTTATCTTTACAGCGAATATAAATGATTTTTTTTATCACTTCGACTGTTGGACATGTACCAATAATATTGTCCCGTTGAAAAAAACCTATCAAACAGGAGAATAAGCTTACTTTTAAGTTTTAATGATATTATAATAACCAGAAATAATCGATCAGGAAAAAATTAAAAGAATAAAATTTCAATTAAAAAAATAATTTGATATCAAGAATTTTGATTATTTAAAATATTTTTTCAGAAATAGAACTAGCAATTTTCAAGGAATGTTTATTTATTTCCCAAAAGAATTTATGTTAGGTTTGTTAAAAGAGATCTGTAAGTTATGTTGTAAATCGGCCTCAATATTAACAGATGGTAAATATAAATTAAATATCAAAATGGTGAACATATTGAAAATATAAATCAATTTTAAATAATTATAGAAAACTTAATATACCTAACAGTTACCTGACTCGATATTTCGTTTTCGATAAGCCAAATTGGCAAGTTTATGCATGTCCCAAGAACCCCACTTGGAAACGATATATAGAATTCTAAATGTATTTAAAAGGAACGTCCGGAAAGAGAATTTGAATGAATTAATTGCATTTTTGGAGTAATAAACCACATATGTATTAGTCAAAAACTTCCCGCCACAGTGTAATGAAATGATCATGGACATGGCCAACAAACTACATTTTGATAAGTAGTAAACAGTTGTCACTTGTCAGGTTACTAAATTAAAAAAAATTATAAGTTTGCTGAAAAAAATTAAATTAAAAAAATAAAATAAAATAAAATAAAAAATAAAAAAAGATTACCGAAAAATCGCCTCCGAAATCGCCTTTTTTTTTCTCTTCTGGTGAGTTTGAGTGAGTTATGAGAGGGAGGAGAGAGAAACGGGGTATTTATAGGGTCTAAAACAGGAAAAAAAAATATCTAACTGAAAAAATGGTCGGTCCTAATTTAAATTCTTGACTGGCCATTTTTTAGCCGGTCCTAACTTAAATTCCAACCGACCATTTTTTGGCCGGTTTGGGCATTTTTAAAAGTACCCAGGGAAGGCAGGTACAATTGATAATTTTAATTTTAAATTGGATATTAATAAAAATGTCGGATTATGAGGCCTTGGTGAGCATAATTTCAAAATATATCGGATTGATTTTAAACGGCGAATTCAAACTGTTAAAATCGATCTACTTCACGAGTGATGAGTGTACATACAATTTTTTGAATTCATTTAGTAAAAAATCAAACAGTAAAAAAGTTGATGAAAAATAAATGTATTAAAATAATTTGTATAACTTTATTTTTTATCACTTGATTTTATATTAAATAAATTTTAAATTTAAATTTTATATATACACATATTATTTATAAAGTTTGAATTATCACTTATTTTGAGATGAATGTTATTAATTATCTCATCAAAAATACCCAGAAATGATAAAGGCACAATATAACTGCCGCCTGACCGAGAATAAGCTTACTCTTGAACTGGGTTTATATTATATTATAAAGTCTTATCTTTACAGCGAATATAAATGATTTTTTTTTATCACTTCGACTGTTGGACATGTACCAATAATATTGTCCCGTTGAAAAAAACCTATCAAATAGGAGAATAAGCTTACTTTTAAGTTTTAATGATATTATAATAACCAGAAATAATCGATCAGGAAAAAATTAAAAAATAAAATTTCAATTAAAAAAATAATTTGATATCAAGAATATTGGTTATTTCAAATATTTTTTCAGAAATAGAACTAGCAATTTTCAAGGAATGTTTATTTATTTCCCAAAAGAATATATGTTAGGTTTGTTAAAAGAGATCTGTAAGTTATGTTGTAAACCGGTCTCAACATTAACATATGGTAAATATAAATTAATTATCAAAGATGGTGAACATATTGAAAATATAAATCAATTTCCAATAATTGTAGAAAAATTAATATACCTAACAGTTATCTGACTGGATATTTCTTTTTCGGTGAACCAAATTGGCAAGTTTATGCATGTTCCAAGAACCCCACTTGGAAACGATATATATAGAATTCTAAATGTATTTAAAAGAAACGTCCGGAAAGGAAATTTGAATGAAAAAAATAGTTCTAAAGATGTGTGTGGTTATTCTAATGCAGATTGGATCAGAAGTTTCGATAGAAAATCGACAAATCAGATTTTGCACATTTACAGGCGGAAATCTCACTATTAATTAAAACTGGATCGGCAGCTAAACCAGAAAAAATCAGACCTGGAACCACATACGGTTCAGTTCGGATAAAAGACCAAATAAGTATGTAAACCGGAAAAAAAACCGGAGGTTTTTCAAAAAACCGTTGAATCAAGTAAAAAAATCGGTTTTTTCCATTTGTGAACCAACCCAACTAGGGCTGCACTAAAAATTCGTAGTTCGTAATTCAATTCGAGTTTGATTCGAAAAAGTTCGAAAAAAGTTCGATTCGAAATTGAGTTCGTTCGAAATTAATTCAAACCAAACTCAAACTGGACCTAGTTCGTTCGAAATAGGTTCGCAAACCAAATTTAGTTCGAAATTAACTCAAACATGAACCGTTAATTTCCGCTGATAACTTATGATCGCCGATGAAAATATAAGGCTGCCCTCAATTCTGACTTTTGAAAATTATTTCTTGAAACAAAAAGCCTAGTCCAACTAGAAATTTTGAATTGTCAGGTGGGTATGTGCGGATAATGATATCTGGTTCATGTTGATACTAGAAATTTTGCTTTTCATGGTAGGATTCTGAGTTTTCGGGTAATCCAGGCTAATGATGCAAATATAGTGTGGGATGTTGAAAAGCATTTATAAAGTAATTTGTAGATGTTTAGTATTAGTTTAATGAAGCGAAATATATGGCTGAAGCTTTGGATACGTACTTATGAGGATTTTTTAGAAAGGTTTTTCAGTAGCTAGTGTCTAGTTGTAATGAACTTTAATTTTTTATTTAGAATAATATTTTGGTTTGTAATAATTCTAAGACTTTGTTGATTGTTTTCTACTTCTATTGATATTTAAATTGTACTTTGATACTTTGGATATTTGAAAACTTTGTTGGCTATTTGGAAAATTTTGGATATTCGTAAATCGTAACAAAGTTCGAAGAAGTTCGAAATTGAGTTCGTAAAAAATTCGATTCGAAATTGAGTTTGATTCGAAATTGAGTTCGTTCAAAATTAATTCAAACCAAACCTAGTTCGAAATTAATTCAAATCAAACTCAAACTGGAGGTAAGTTCGATTCAGTTCGGTTCGTTTGCAGCCCTAAACCCAACAGATTGGCCACACATTATTTCTTCTTTCGAGAGAAAAAAATGTAGCACCTTTTGAGGAGAAAAGGTAACGTGTGGTATATATTTTTTTGTTGACAAGTTTGTGTTGTCTTTCGTGTATTGTAACGTATTATTTTAATAATTTTGTGAAAAAATATAATGTTGTGATGACTATTTGATCACGAGTGACGCGCGTACATGCAAAATTTTATAAAATAATTTGAAATGCTGAATTTTAATATGGATCTTCAAACATTTGTTTGATCACAAAAAATGATTTTTTTTATGTAGTTATTCAATTCCAAATAAAATATAAAATTATAAAAAAAGAAGTTGATGTAAAATTACATCAAAGTGTTCCTACGATATCTTATTTTAATAATTGTAAGATTTTGTTTTAGAGCATAAAAGATGTATTTCTTTCATTTTCAATAATCTGTAAATTTATTTTTTAAGTAAATTATTTATTACTATGTGGAATTTTTTATAAGTGATAATTTTTATAATAATAATAATCAAACCGTTGATCCATCGGTCCGACTGGTGAACTGTTAATCTGGAGCTTTACTGAGTTGACATCCGGTCCGGTTCTGATAACATTGGGAAATCTAGTCACATGGGGAAGCATGAAACGTTGTGGTACGATCAAGCGCCGAAGCGGAATATCGTACCATGGCGTCCACCGCAAGCAAGTTGACATGGATCAAGAAACTCCTTTCAGATTTGGGAATTAAAATTCAAGCTTCAATGCAAATGTTTTGTGATAATAAAGAGGCACGACATATAACATTGACCCCGTTGTTTCATGAAAGAACAAAACATTGATGTGGCTTGTCACTTCATTAGAGAAAAAAATCAATCAAAGAAAATTGATGGATGCCATTTGCACAAAGTGAAGAACAATTGACGGATATATTTACAAAAAGATTAGACCCGAGACCTTTTGAACAAAATAATCCTAAGTTAGGGTTAATAGATCACATCTAGCTAGCAGTGTTTTTTTGACATATAAGTTTTAAATTTTTATTATTAGAAATTTAAAAAGTAAATGTACGATGGATCGAGACACAAAAAAATAGAAACATGTGAACTCTCTTATGTCATAATATTGAAAGAGATTCTAGAACCTATTCCATTGTCAGACTTGTAGAAGGAAGTCGAACATAATTTTGAATGTCTCATCATAAAAAACTTGTGTCGCAATTGAATATAAATTGACTTAAAGTAAAGGTTTAAATAATGCTTATCGCGTTATAACGGAATTGCTGAAAAAACAGCGCTATAGCGCCAATAGCACGCAATAGTTTTTATAGTTCGAAAATGCTATAATAGTGCTATAGAGTACTATTTAGAACCTTGACTTATAGTATTAAATTAAGAGTGAGGCTACGGTGCTATGCATATAGCACGGATGGGGTCCGTACTACGACTCAAAATTTGACTTTTTAAAATTCTAACGGTCGATTCGAACCATTCAACATGATTATAAAATGAATATGTACTTGCTAATCAAATTTTATATTTTTTCTAAAATCACTTGATCTGAACATTCTGGACCATCCAAAAACAGCCTATCTAAAAAAATAGTAAAAAAAAATTTGAAAGAATGTAAAATTTGGTTTGCAAGTACATATTCATTTTATAATCATGTTGAACGGTTCGGATCGACCGTTAGAATTTTGAAAAGTCAAATTTTGAGCTGTAGCACGGACCCCATCCGTGCTATGGATAACACCGTAGCCTCACTCTTAAATTAATGTAGACGTTTTTCATGAACAAGATGAAAATTTTGTAGTTCGTATAATGGCTTCTCCAAAAGAAACATGTTCAAGTTTGGCCACCAGCTTTACGTAGATTGTGCCTTAAATTCATGTAGTACGTGTGGGGACCTCCTAACTCACTGTATTTAAAAAACATTAATAGAAATTTTCTTTTTCAGAAAATCATAAATATTTAGATTATTGATTCATTTTTTTACACAGTACTTGAACAAATTTCTTTTCAGTTGTTGTAGTCATAAAACAATGGAACGTTGTTTTTTCAGTTTGCAATGTCAGAGCTAAAAGAATGGCTCAAATTTATATATTTTTTTAATGATATTAATTACCAGGTCACTGATGTGTGTTTTAATTTTTAAATTTAATGGTCAAACCTGAAAGACTGGATCTACTTATGGTAGAAATAACAGCAGATACTGACGCCAGCCACACATCATGGCCATCAATCATAGATGTACACTTATTTATATCATTAATTGATGACCTCATCGATCGTAACCTGGAAATCCTACACTTGTTAACTATTACTTCCATAAAATTATAGAAAGTAATAGTTAACACATACAGGACTTCCTTAAAATATAGAAACCCTTGTACTGGTAAACTGTCAGCCCCTGACAGTATTTAAAAAAAAAAACATAAAATATAGAAACAAGAGTAATAAACTTGGGCAATGGGGTCGATGTGATTACAAAAAACAAAGGAGGCAAATAGACCAATTACCAGACGTTAAATATTTAGGCCACCTACCCCTTTGTTGTATTTTTAGGGGCACATTAGGTATACCATTACCAACCACCCTTAATTTTTTGTGTAATTGAAGGAAAGAAAGCTGATCCAATGTCTCAAAACCGTAGTGGCCCTTACAAGTAAGAAAACTATAACCGTAGTGGCCCTTACAAGTAAGAAAGCTGATCCAATGTCTCAAAACCTTTTATGTTCTACATAATCTTTAGATACATTAAGAGTAGAATTTTTTTGTTGATTATGCTAGCTAGTTTGCTAAGTTTTTTTTTTTTTTTGGAAAATAAGAACATTTTTTTTATTAAAAGCTTATTAGAAAGCCTCTGCGAAGATTTTAGAAAAAATAAAAAAGGGTCCTGATACACTCCAACATCTTTTATATGTTATTTTCAAGAATTTAACTTGCAACTTCTCTGTAGAAAGACGGGACTCGTGCCACTGCACTAAACCCGTGGTTCTAAAAATAGCTCATTTTATACATGTTTTAAAATAATGGTTAATATTAAATGATAAAAGAAATTAAATATTAAAGTTAATGCTATTTAAGAGTTATATTGCAAAATATCATGAAAGTTCTCACCAAATTCTTAACAGTCTGCTTGCATTTCTGTCTCACCAAATCTTACCAGTGTATGCTTGCAGTTGGGAACTGAGCTCATGTTTCACTAGTCAACTGGAAAACTGCCTTCTAAGTGCTTATTTTCCGTGCTTACCAGACCAGCAATCATATATTGGCTAGGCATGTTCTACCGGCTATACAGGGTAAATTTCGCTGGAGGTCACTAAACTTTGTCCTTTGTTACGAGTTGGTCACTCAACTTTGATTTGTCCTTCCATAGCCACTGAACTTTTATTTTGCCCCAATCAAGTCACCCTATAACTTTACCATCCAAATTATAACGGAATATGCTCATTCCATCCAAAATACTAACGGAAAAGTTATATTCCGTTAATATTTTGGATGGAAAAGTTATAGGGTGACTTGATTGGGACAAAATAAAAGTTCAGTGGCTATGGAGGGACAAATCAAAGTTGAGTGACCAATTCGTGACAAAGGACAAAGTTTAGTGACCTCCAGCGAAATTTACCCGGCTATATATATATAGATTCTTAAAAGGATATAATTGAGGAATGTTTTCCAACTGTCACCTCTCCAGAGGCGGAACTAGAAAATTTAGTTAGAAGAGGCTAAAACTTAAATGTATAAATATTAATTTGTGGTTAGTAGGACTTGAATTCAAGACCTCCCAAGAATAAAATAGAGTCATAACCACTAGATTACAAGCACACATCTAACATTTTATGAGGAGAGCTAAACTATATGAAAACTTTAAAGAAATAAAAAATCAATTAAATTCCAACATACGTGATTAAAAATTTCAAAATCATGAAGTGGTTTAGCACCCCCTGGGCATAGTGTAGATCCGCCCCTACACCTCTCTCTACCCCCTCAAAGAAAAAAAAAACAAACAAAATGATAAATAAAATAATAATTACAAAGTCATGTTTAGCTCAATTTTTCTTTATTTTGATGTGTCGACTCTCATTTAAGACGTGGAGAATTAACTTTGAGTCTAGTGAAAAATGTAAATGTTCTCGGTGTGAAGTATCACATGTTCGAAATTTGATAAAAATTTCTTATGAATATTAAATAGTTTGTATGACTTCTTAACTTCTTCCAAAAAAATTTCCTTATGCTTGTTGCTTACTTTATTTGATTGATCCAGTGTATATACAATTACTCTACATATATATATATATGAGGAGGGATCGGATGACACCTCTTTTTGGTGACATCTCTTTTACCACATCTATTTTTTTCATTTTCAAAGTCTAAATCGTCGATCCAACCGTTCAACATGATCATCTAAATAAAATGTACTTGCAGATCAAATTTTATATTTTTTTGAATTTTTTTACTATTTATTAAGATGGGTACAAAATTCAATGGTCTAAGTATGGCTGTTTTTTTGTAAAGTACTTAATAAATAGTAAAAAAATTCAAAAAAATGTAAAATTTGATCTGCAAGTACATTTTATTGTGGAGAACATGTTGAACGGTTGGATCGACGATTTGGACTTTGAAAATGAAAAAAATGGATGTGGTAACAAGAGATGTCACCAAAAAGAGGTGTCATCCGATCCCTCCTCTATATATATATATATATATATATATATGACAGTGCTACGGTGCTACGCGTAGCATAGAGCCCTCCGTGCTACGGCTCATTTTTTGAGTTTTCAAAATTCTAACGGTCGATCCGAACCGTTCAACATGATCTCCATATGAATATGTACTTGCAAACCAAATTTTACATTTTTTAGAATTTTTTTACTATTTATTAAGCCACATTGAAAAAACACTAATTTGTACACAACAGTAAAATCTGCTGGACCATTGGATCAGCGATTTTCAAAGTGGCTTAATAAATAGTAAAAAATTCTAAAAAATGTAAAATTTGGTTTGCAAGTACATATTCATATGGAGATCATGTTGAACGGTTCGGATCGACCGTTAGGATTTTGAAAACTCAAAAAGTGAGCCGTAGCACGGAGGGGCCCTTATATACGCGTAGCATATTAGCAAAATCCTATATATATATATATATATATAGAGGAGGGATCAAGTTACAACAAATTTGAGTTACAACAAAGTTACAACAATTATTTTTTTCATTTTCAAAGTCCAAATCGTCGATCCAAACCGTTCAACATGATCTGCACAATAAAATGTGCTTGCAGATCAAATTTTATATTTTTTTGAATTTTTTTACTATTTATTAAGTAGTTTACAAAAAATAGTCATATTCAGACCATTGAATTTTGTATCCATCTTAATAAATAGTAAAAAAATTCAAAAAAAATGTAAAATTTGATCAGCAAGCACATTTTATTTAGATAATCATGTTGAACGGTTTGGATCGACGATTTGAACTTTGAAAATGAAAAAAATAATTGTTGTAACTTTGTTGTAACTTGATCTCTCCTCATATATATATTATATGTTCTAGTATAGTTTTGGGGGCGTTCTTTTATTTGTCCTTGGTTCTTTCGCTGTCTTACAATAAAGAGCATCGATCATCGCACACATTTTCAACGTACTAGCCACATTTTAATTAGAGACTTGACCTTGGAAGATTAAATAATCCTATAAATGTGGTTGATTGGAACGCGAGACATTTACTGTGATAGCATCTAAGGTTGACCCACCGACATTTTTATTAATATCTAAAGTTTAATATAAATTAATTAATATACCTAAATTCGCTGAAAAGTTATAAAAATACTTATACCGATCATTTTCTGACCGGTATCAAATTTAATTCATTACCTGTCGGAAAATGGCCGGTATCCAAATTTTTTTTTTTAATATAGTTTCTGTCATTTTCTAACCAGTACTTAATTTTTTTTAGGATGGACATAGCATAGTTGGTTAGAAAAAAAGTCGTAGGAAACTCAGATTGAAGTTTGCACTCGGTTTGACTAAGATCAACATAATTTCAACATAAACATCAGCGAAACATCGATGGAATCTTCTAAAAACAGTGATTTTGTACATTTCTAAAAAATTAATAAAAAAATTCCAAATAATATAAATTTAGTCTCCAAGCACATTTTAACACAAAGATTATAGTGAACGGTTTGGATCGACTGTTCAGACTTTAAAAATGAAAATAAAAATGTGACGCATTAGAAAAAAATAAGACGCATTTTGTCGGGTATAGTCAGAACTTTTTGACCCGTCTTGATTTTAGTTGGATACTGATATGATCCGACCTGACTTAGCTATTAATTAAATTTTAATTTTTTGGATTACGTCTGAAAGTTAGCACGAGTAAAAATTCGGTAAACGGTAGTTAACCACTTGGCAGCATCTGCCTAGTTAGTTCTAAAAAAAAGATCGAAGTTCACTAAACGGTAATTAATATTAATTAAGATGTATTATCTATGAATTAATTCTAGATATAAGACAAAATAATACACATGCAATTAGTTTATATGACTTGGCCGAAGCAACTCCTGATTCGTCGGCATCAGAGATCATAGGATCCTTATCTTATCGGGTCGGATTCAAAATGTGTGCTTGACATGGAATCGATCTGTAGATTCAAACTGCATGTGCTAGGCATGGAATTGGGTCGGCGATAAAAGGGGGAATATATATTAGTTTAAATTGTAATAGACTGTAGATTTGGGGATCGACTGTCTATTACTTGTTCGAATATTAGTTTAAATTGATAATTTATATGCATAAATTATATATATGAGCCAAGCTCATTTGCTATGCTATTAAGGGGCCGACATTTTTATTAATATCCAACATTAAATATAAATTATTAATTATTAATTATATCCAGTTTGGCTGGGTTTTCTTAAAATGCTCAAACCGGCCATTTTTTGGCTGGTTGGAATTAAAATTAGGACCGGCCAAAAAATGACCGTTCAATTTTTTTTGTTTTGTTTTAGATTCTATAAATATCCCGTTTCTCTCTCCTCCTACTCACAACTCACTCAAACTCACCAAAGAGAAAGAGAAGAAGATTTCTGAGGCGAAAAGGGCGAAATTGAGGTGATTTTCCGAGAGCGAAAAAGATGAACAGTATAACCGAGGTAAATCATCCAACCGTGGCGTAGGGAGAGGAGGGTCAATTAGTGGTCGAGGTAGAAATGAGAGGAAAAAAACTGTCAAGTATGCTTTAGTGATAAAAAAAAGGAAAAATTAGATCCATGCCACCTCAAAATATTGAATTTAGAAATATGCCACCCCAAAATTTCTCTTTTGATAAATGCCACTCCAAATCACAATTATTGAGAAAATTGCCACAATTAACAAATTTTTATACCTTTGTAATAAAAACTAAATAAAATATGCTGTATTTTGAGTTGTATTATCGTATATTCCCAGAATGCCCTCACAACCTTAATGGATTAAGTCCGATCGGATCCAAAACAAATTGTCTAAACCTCTCTTCGTCTCCTCCCAGTCGCAGCCACCCACCCCAGTCGCAAGTGGTGAGCCCTCCCAGTCGAAGCCACCGAGACCATGTTCTCCCAGTCGATGTCGTCCGCCTCTCCTCCCAGTCGCAGCCACCCAAGCGATTCCCCCTTGCCGATTATGAGGTGCTCGGACTGCGGGAAGCAATTGCTAAGGCTCGTGAGCGGTATAGACGACAATCCAGGGAGGGTGTTCTACAAATGCTTGGCTAACAAAACGGTACCGTGTTCTAATTTCAATTTCTTGGGTCATAAAACGGTACCGTGTTCTACAAATTTCTTGAAATTGACGGTACCAGTAATGCTGTTAGAACATTGGTGCACAGTACCAGTAATTTCAATTTGAAGGTGCTGGACATGTCACCAAGGTATGAAGGTGCTGGACATGTCACCTTGAGATGCTGGTACTGTGCACCTTGAGATGCAACGGCATGTCACCTTGAGATGTACTGTTAAATGAATGCAACGGCATGTCACCTTGAGATGCTGGTACTGTGCACCTTGAGATGCTTGTACCGTGTTCTAACCATGTCATCTGAAGGTGCTGGAAATTAGTAGAAAAAATCAGCTAGAAATTAGCTAGAAAAAGTTTCAATTGAGCAAAAGTTTGAATTGGTACTGTGCACATTTTATAACATATATTCAAAAGTTTCAATTGAGCAAAAGTTTGAAATGCTAAACTGCAATTAACCTACAACCCCCAAATAGGTTCTGGCAACCTCCTGTCTAGATTGAAGAACTTTGAGTAGGTTTTGATTTTTATTCATGAAATTAAGTATTCATGTTATAATGTTGTATAGAGATTGAAATTTGATGTTCTGTACATAGCACATGCAATATATTGTCATTTCTTTAGATTTCATTTTCATTTGTTTCCCTACTGACAATTGCAAAAATCTTAGAGATAAATTTTAACTGCTGTGCAAATTTGACTGAAAATGGTAAATTGATCCCTAGCATTCACTGCCTTAATTCTAATTGCTGTTTATTTCTTTTTTGAAATTACAGCGGATGCCAAAATGCAAGTTCTACATGTGGGAGAATGAGTACGAGGCATTTCTTAGCGAATTAGGAGTTGTGACATTGCGTAGGAGTTCAGAGGCATTATATGTGGGAGGAGTACGAGGCATAAACGAAACTCGATTGGACGACATGCGAGAAATCAACAATCAAACTCCCCGGATTGTTGCATTAGCGAAGCAGATCAAGTTACTTGTTTCTATGATTTTTATGATTTTGGTTGTGATGATTGGTATATTTATTGCAATAATATACAAGTAATGCTTCATTAAGGGTTTAGTTTTGTGTAATTGTTAGTTTTTTATAACTCATGTATGAATCAAACTCATGTATGAGGTATTTAAATTTGGCAGAGAGCTTAATCAAACTCCAGTGCTGTACCATCTTTTTTTTTATGATATTCCTTGCTCCTTTTTCTGTTGGCTATGCTAATCTAAAGTCATTAAGCCTTTAGCCAGTCATAACAAAAGTTTCAAGTACAGCCCTAATTAACCCTAGAAAAGCCTTTAGCCAGTCATGGCTAAAGCACAAATGAAATTAAAAGAGTTAAAAGAGTTCCAAAGGAAAGAAAATAATAAAACCGGTTGATCAATAAATCACTAAAAAAATAGCAATGAATGGAGGCTAAAGCCTTTACAAGTTTCCTTTTTATACCCCTGGCAAAACCTAAAATTGTAGAATTAATATTAGATTTTGTCAAACAACCAAATCTTAGGTGTTTGACAACTCCCCTAAGTTATCTCCTCGGCTAAATCACTAAGCAAATCACACAAAGAAAACTTATCGGAATCCACCACCCTATTTAATATTTTTCCCTTTACATATTCCTTTGTACTAACATTTTGCTTGTTCCAATATGCTTCAATCTTAACTTCTATTCTAAAAGCAGTTTCCGGATCAAATCTATACAAAATTGTAGAATTAATATTAGATTACTAAATATTATAGTTCATCATCAATCTTTATTGTTTAACAATTCTTACAAATTTTTTCTTACAATTCTAACAAATCACTATAACACTATTAATTCTGATTGCAACACTAATTAATTAATTCTGATTGCAACACTAATTAATTCTACTAAAAACCAGTACTGCCTATTTCCCAACCTACCTACAGCCTAGTTACCCAAGACACTAATCGAAATGCAACTTGAATTGAAATACAAATTGAATTGAAAATTTTGTGTGCTATTTGTAGCACACTAGTTACTGCCTATTTACTGCCAATCGGAATGGGTAATTAAAAGTTGCTGCCTATCTACAACTAGTTGCCTAGTTAATTCTGAGTAATACTTCGTTGCCTAGTTACTGCCTATCTACAACTATTTTTTAATTCTGTGCACACCTTGGAATCGAAAAATTTGACAATCGAAATGCAAATTGAATTGAAATACAAATTTAATGCTTACCCACTAGGTATCCAAGACAGATCCATGTTTGGCAGAGAGAAAGAGGGAAGGGGGACAGTGCCACGGAGAAGAGGGTTTAGGGTTGGCGAGCAAGATTATCAACGGCGGAGAGGAGGCGAGCAAGGGAGAATTGACGGGCGAGCAGGTACTTCTATCAGGCGAGGAGGCGAGCAAGGTTATCAACCTACGTACCCAGTCAGTATGCTACGGAGCACCTGCTACGTGCCACGGAGAGGAGGCGAGCAAGGTTATCATATGCAGAAATTTTAGAAGATGAAGAAATTTTAGAAGAGAATGAGAAATTTTGAAGAGGAAGGGTATTTTGGTCAGTTTCTGTAACCGTAAATTGTAGAATTAAAATTATACATTAATTTGTAATTTGTGGCATATTTCTTAATATATGTGATTTGGAGTGGTATTTAGCAAAAGAAAAACTTTGGAGTGGCATTTTTCTAAATTCACTACTTTGGGGTGGCATGGATCTAATTTTCCCTAAAAAAACTGTCAAATATGTCTAATGGAAGAATTTCTTAGACGGCCTATTCGGTTTGAAATTTCAGACGATGACTTTGTGGAAAACCCCTATGGCTACGGTTTGAAAAAAAAGAAGGTTGATCCAGAGCCTCCAACATCGGACGATGAGTTTGTTCCGTGTACTTATACTGTTAAGGAGTAGGACTACTAGTCTGCTGTCACTGATCTAGAGCCACCGACTAAGGAATATGACTACTAGTGCTTATAACTTTATTTTTTATCACTTGACTTTATATTAAATAAATTTTATATATGTGTAATTTTAACAGTTTGAATTATCACTTATTTTGAGATGAATGTTATTAATTATCTCATCAAAAATACCCAGAAATGATAAAGGCACAATATAACTGCCGCCTGACCGAGAATAAGCTTACTCTTGAACTGGGTTTATATTATATTATAAAGTCTTATCTTTACAGCGAATATAAATGATTTTTTTTATCACTTCGACTGTTGGACATGTACCAATAATATTGTCCCGTTGAAAAAAACCTATCAAACAGGAGAATAAGCTTACTTTTAAGTTTTAATGATATTATAATAACCAGAAATAATCGATCAGGAAAAAATTAAAAGAATAAAATTTCAATTAAAAAAATAATTTGATATCAAGAATTTTGGTTATTTAAAATATTTTTTCAGAAATAGAACTAGCAATTTTCAAGGAATGTTTATTTATTTCCCAAAAGAATTTATGTTAGGTTTGTTAAAAGAGATTTGTAAGTTATGTTGTAAACCGTCCTCAATATTAACAGATGGTAAATATAAATTAAATATCAAAATGGTGAACATATTGAAAATATAAATCAATTTTAAATAATTATAGAAAACTTAAGGGTAAATTTCGCTCAAGATCACTGAACTTTGTCATTTGTCACAAATTGGTCACTCAAGTTTGATTTGTCCATTTTTAGTCACTCAATTTTGTCATTTGTCCCAATCAAGTCACTTTATATTTTTCCGTCCAAAATGCTAACGGAATATTTTCATTATGTTAGTATTTTGAACGGAATATTCTCATTCCATTAGTATTTTGGACGGAACTAGTATATTCCGTTAATATTTTGGACGGAACTAGAATATTCCGTTAGTATTTTAGACGGAAAAATATAAAGTGATTTGATTGAACAAATGACAAAGTTGAGTGACTAGAAAGGGACAAATCAAACTTGAGTGACCAATTCGTGACAAATAACAAAGTTTAGTGACCTCCAGCAATATTTATCCAAAACTTAATATACCTAACAGTTACCTGACTCGATATTTCGTTTTCGATAAGCCAAATTGGCAAGTTTATGCATGTCTCAAGAACCCCACTTGGAAACGGTATATAGAATTCTAAATGTATTTAAAAGGAACGTCCGGAAAGAGAATTTGAATGAATTAATTGCATTTTTGGAGTAATAAACCCCATATGTATTAGTCAAAAACTTTCCGCCATAGTGTAATGAAATGATCATGGACATGACCAACAAACTACATTTTGGTAAGTAGTAAACAGTTGTCACTTGTCAGGTTACTAAATTAAAAAAAATTATAAGTTTGCTGAAAAAAATTACAAAAAATTAAATTAAAAAAATTAAAAAAAATAAAAAAAAAGAAAAAAAATTACCGAAAAATCGCCTCCGAAATTGCCTTTTTTTTTTCTCTTCTTCTCTTTCTCTCTCTCTTCTGGTGAGTTTGAGTGAGTTATGAGAGGGAGGAGAGAGAAACGGAGTATTTATAGGGTCTAAAACAGGAAAAAAAAAAAAATCTAACTGAAAAAATGGTCGGTCCTAATTTAAATTCTTGATTGGCCATTTTTTAGCCGATCCTAATTTAAATTCCAACCGACTATTTTTTGGCCGGTTTGGGCATTTTTAAAAGTACCCAGTGAAGGTGGGTACAATTGATAATTTTAATTTTAAATTGGATATTAATAAAAATGTCGGATTATGAGGCCTTGGTGAGCATAATTTCAAAATATATCGGATTGATTTTAAACGGCGAATTCAAACTGTTAAAATCGATCTACTTTACGAGTGATGAGTGTACATACAATTTTTTGAATTTTTTGAATTCATTTAGTAAAAAATCAAACAGTAAAAAAGTTGATGAAAAATAAATGTATTAAAATAATTTGTATAACTTTATTTTTTATCACTTGATTTTATATTAAATAAATTTTAAATTTTAAATTTTATATATACACATATTATTTATAAAGTTTGAATTATCACTTATTTTGAGATGAATGTTATTAATTACCTCATCAAAAATACCCAGAAATGATAAAGGCACAATATAAGTGCCGCCTGACCGAGAATAAGCTTACTCTTGAACTGGGTTTATATTATATTATAAAGTCTTATCTTTACAGCGAATATAAATGATTTTTTTTTTATCACTTCGAGACTGTTGGACATGTACCAATAATATTGTCCCGTTGAAAAAACCTATCAAATAGGAGAATAAGCTTACTTTTAAGTTTTAATGATATTATAATCACTAGAAATAATCGATCAACAAAAAATTAAAAGAATAAAATTTCAATTAAAAAAATAATTTGATATCAAGAATTTTGGTTAAAATATTTTTTCAGAAATAGAAATAGCAATTTTCAAGGAATGTTTATTTATTTCCCAAAAAAATATATGTTAGGTTTGTTAAAAGAGATCTGTAAGTTATGTTGTAAACCGGTCTCAACATTAACATATGGTAAATATAAATTAAATATCAAAGATGGTGAACATAATGAAAATATAAATCAATTTCCAATAATTGTAGAAAAATTAATATACCTAACAGTTACCTGACCGGATATTTCTTTTTCGGTGAACCAAATTAGCAAGTTTATGCATGTTCCAAGAACCCCACTTGGAAACGATATATATAGAATTGTAAATGTATTTAAAAGGAACGTCCGGAAAGGGAATTTGAATGAAAAAAAATAATTCTAAAGATGTGTGTGGTTATTCTAATGCAGATTGGGTCAGCAATTTCGATAAAAAATCGACAAACCAGATTTTGCACATTTATAGACGGAAATCTCACTCTTAATTAAAACTGGTCAGCAGCTAAACCAGAAAAAATCAGACCTGGAACCACATCCGGTTCGATTCGGATAAAATACCAAATAAGTATGTAAACCGGAAACACCCAGAGGTTTTTCAAAAAACCGGTGAATCAAGTAAAAAAAATCGGTTCTTTTCCATTTTTGTGAACCAACCCAACAGATTGGCCACACATTATTACTTCTTTGGAGAGAAAAAAATGTAGCACCTTTTGAGGAGAAAAGGTAACGTGTGGTATATATTTTTTTGTTGACAAGTATGCGTTGTCTTTCGTGTATTAATTGTAACATATTATTTTAATAATTTTGTGGAAAAATATAACGTTGTGATGACTATTTCATCTATTTCATCACGAGTGATGCGTGTAGATGTAAAATTCTATAAAATAATTTGAAATGCTGAATTTTAATACGGATCTTCAGACATTTGTTTCATCACAAAAAATGATTTTTTTATGTAGTTATTCAATTCCAAATAAAATATAAAATTATAAAAAAAGAAGTTGATGTAAAATTACATCAAAGTGTTCCTACGATATCTTATTTTAATAATTGTAAGATTTTGTTTTAGAGCATAAAAGATGTATTTCTTGCATTTTCAATAATCTGTAAATTTATTTTTAAAGTAAATTATTTATTACTATGTAGAATTTTTTATATAAATGATAAATTTATAATAATAATAATCAAACCAGTTGACCCATCGGTCCGACCGGTGAACCGTTAATCTGGAGCTTTACTGAGTTGACATCCGGTCCGGTTCTGATAACATTGGGAAATCTAGTCACATGAGAAAGCATGAAACAAAACGTTGTGGTACGATCAAGCGCTGAAGCGGAATATCGTACCATGGCGTCCACCGCAAGCAAGTTGACATGGATCAAGAAACTCCTTTTAGATTTCGGAATTAAAATTCAAGCGTCAATGCAAATGTTTTGTGATAATAAAGAGGCACAATATATAACATCGAACCCGTTGTTCATGAAAGAACAAAACATTGATGTGAATTGTCACTTCATTAGAGAAAAAAATCAATCAAAGAAAATTGAGACACCATTTGTACAAAGTGAAAAACAATTGACGGATATATTTACAAAAAGATTAGACCCGAGACCTTTTGAACAAATAATCGTAAGTTAGGGTTAATAGATCACATCTAGCTAGCAGTTTTTTTTTTACATATAAGTTTTAAATTTTTATTATTAGAAATTTAAAAAGTAAATGTACGATGGAGACACAAAAATAGAGACATGTGAAGTCTCTTGTATAACCTATTCCATTGTCAGACTTGTAGAGGGAAGTCGAACATAATTTTGAATGTCTCATCATAAAAAACTTGTGTCGCAATTGAACATAAATTGACTTAAAGCAAAGATTTAAATAGCGTTTATCGCGTTATAGCGGAACTGCTGAAAAAAACAACGCTATGCCCATATAGCGCCATTATAGCGCCAATAGCGCGCAATATTTTTTATGGTCCAAAAACGCTATAGCGGTGCTATAGCGCGCTATTTAGAACCTTGACTTATAGTATTAAATTAATATAGACGTTTTTCATGAACAAGATGAAAATTTTGCATTTCGTATATATAATGGCTTCTCCAAAAGAAACATGTTCAAGTTTGGCCACTAACTTTACGTAGATTGTGCCTTAAATTCATGTAGTACGTGTGAGGATCTCCTAACTCACTGTATTTAAAAAACATTAATAGAATTTTCTTTTTCAGAAAATCATAAATATATAGATTATTGATTCATTTTTTTACACAGTACTTGAACAAATTTCTTTTCAGTTGTTGTAGTCATAAAACAATGGAACGTTGTTTTTTCAGTTTGCAATGTCAGAGCTAAAAGAATGGCTCAAATTTATATAATTTTTTTAATGATATTAATTACCAGGTCAGTGATGTGTGTTTTAACTTTTAAATTTAATGGTCAAACCTGAAAGACTGGATCTACTTATGGTAGAAAATAACAGCAGATACTGGGATTTTTTTTATAAAACGTAATTAAAATAATTAATTTTAAAGAAACAACTTGATTACTGTTTTTTTTAGAAAAATCATAAGAACCGAACTGCCAATTCGGTCCGATGGCATTTTTTTTTCTCGGACCGAGTTGGCAATTCGGTCCAGTTGAATTTCACATTTTCCCGCAGTTTTTCTGTGTGGCCTTGCGTGTAATTCCCTCTGGACAGAATTGGCAATTCGGTCCAGGGGCTTTTTTAGCTCAGACCGAATTGCCAAATCGGTCCATAGGCTATTTCAATTCCAGACCGAATTGGCAATTCGGTCCAGGAGTTCTTTTAGCCCAGACCAAATTGGCAATTCGGTCCAGAGTGAAATTCTATCAAAAACCTTCTCTTCTCTCTGGATCATTTCTTCCCGAGACAGAAAGTTGTTCTTCTTCCCGAGACCTTCATGCTTCTCCATTGTGCACAGTTCTAGTTTTCCAAATTACAGATCGGCCCCTCCATTGTGCTTCTAGCGTTCGTCTGAAGATTGTAGTAAGTTTTTTTTTTCAATTACGATTATATTTTAGGTTGTAAAATTAAAAATGATCTAAGGTTGATTGTGGAATTTTTTGTTCAGGAAATGTCTCAAGTATAAATAAATGTGTACCACAGACGCGAAATTACAGACGCACCGACCTGCACATTTCCTGTTACTAACTGAACTAGTCTTGATGAGCTAAGAAGACAGATATATGTTGGCATTCGTTTGCTCCCTAGCCAGTTCGATCTGACAATCAGTGCACGTTTGAACACGGCACCACCTGACTAGAAAAATACCAGTTGTTTAACATAGATCACGAAATGATCTGGCATATGGTGCTTGAGAATGCCACTCCGGTACTGAATTTTAAACTTCTTGAATTAGTGGTTGAGTCAGTACCAGTTGTTAGTCAGACCAATTATGACCCATACCCGGGTAGTGTACCTGGAAATAGCAGAGATATACCGGTGACTGATTCACCCATACATTGTGATGAAACTCCCGAAATACCCCCGGTTGATTTGCATAATTATTTTGACCAGCTGAATAATGATACTGGCTCAGACACAAGCTCTGACCTTGGTGACCCAGTTATCGGGGAAGATGATATGGCCGAAATTGAGGATCAGATTAGGATGCAAGATGTAAGGAAGGAGTGGCAATTGTCTATTTCTTTTATTAATCGGGGATTGCAGCATCCTTGTCCGGCATTTCATGACGATGTGCCAATGCCGTACAAGGATGAAGCATTTTTTGGTTATCCACCCAGAATCGACGGTCTATTTTCGGTGGGACAGATATTTGAATCCAAAGCTGATCTTAAATTGAAGTTGAAGTGGATTGGCCATGGATAATAACTTAGAATTACAACAAACCAGAATCGTAGTGTCTATGTGGTTATATGTAGAGCAGAGGGGTTTATTTGGAGGTTATACGCAAAAACCACTGAGACAGGCAATTGGACAATTGCAACAAACCCATACGCGCACAATTGTTATAGTACTGCTTGTACAGTAGACAGTCGTCAGATGACTGCCAGGATAATTGCAGATATAATCAAACCGGGTCTTATGGAGGACCTGGAGATGTCAATAAAAGCATGTCGAATTGTAGTTAGACAGGAGTACAAAATGGTTCAGCCTTCATACAACAAGATTTGGAGAGAGAGGGAGCTGGCTATTGCCGATTTATTTGGTTCTTGGGAAAAAGCTTACGAACTGCTACATTCTTTGCTCAGTGCAATCCAGAGGTCTAACCCAGGTACAAAATACATAATTGAGCACGAACCATCTACACGTATGGGCATCCATATTTTCACCCGTGTGGCATGGGCTTTCGGTCCATGCATTCAATCCTGGCCATATCTCCGACCAGTTATAAGTGTAGATGCTGGACACCTATCCGGCATGTATAAAGAAAAACTATTCATGGCATGCGCTTATGATGCAGAACAACAATTACTGCCAATAGCATTCGGAATTGTGGAAGTAAGACTTCATCTAATTGGGGCTGGTTTATGCAATTTGTACGCGAAGATGTTGTCGGCCCAGGTCGGGTATGTGTTATATCATACCAGCATGCTGCAATCCGTTCAGTGTTTGATCGACCTGATTTAGGGTGGTGTGAGGAAAGGGGTGAAGCAGTTCATCAATTATGTTCTCATCATATTACATCGAATGTGTTCAAGTTGTGCAAGGACAAATAATCAATGATATTTTCACTGGCTTTGTGGGTAAGATGAAACCTTGGAGGTTTAATGAGGGTATGGAATTGATAGAAGGTAGGAGTATTACTACTCATCAGTACATCATATGGTGTGGTAAAATGTTGCAAAATCTCGAAGAAGAGCCTTTGTAACTCCATAAATGGGCACAATGTCATGACGGAGGTCTAAATAGGTGGGGTATTATGACTACGAACGGATCAGAATCCTTAAACAATGTATTTCGAGTGGCTCGCCAACTGCCTGTAACGGCAGTAGTTGAGCGCACATTCTACAAAGTTGTGGTCCTTCAACCATTTAAGGCGCATATGGTATTTTGATCTCTTAATTTTCTCGTTGTGTGCGCCTCTGTTTTCCACCTTTGAATAAAAAAATTCATTATCACTGTCTTCATTACCGTTATACACCTCATGTCCTAGGCAATCTTCGATCAATTGTGACCAATTATCATCTGTATATCTAGAAATTGCCTTCCCTGTAAACATAGATGCTAGAGATAAACATATACTTGATATTTATAATACAATTTATTTATTATACAATTTATTTACACTACAATACACTAAAAAAAAGCTAAATTACTCTAAAGATTTATACAATTTATTTACACTAAATATTTATACAATTTATTTATTATACAATTTATTTACACTAAATATTTATACAATTTATTTACACTACATATTTATTTACACTAATTTTATTTACACTAAATTTATGTACACTAATTTTATTTACACTACATTTATTTACACTAATTTTATTTACACTAAATTTATTTACACTACATTTATTTACACTAAATTTATTTACACTATAATATTTTATTACAATTTATTTACACTATAATATTTTATTACAATTGATATCATCCGAACCCGGATCAACGCCGCCCCTGCCCGAATTCATATCCTCTGCATTAACTCAAATTTTGAGTTAAGATCTGAACTGTCCGATTGAGATCCGCACTAATATTAAAAGGTCCCGTGCGTTATAGGTGTGCGACGAATTTATTTGAATTCCGATGGTACGGTTAAGAAATTAATTCAAACAGTACGTTAATGCAGGAGATACCTGCTCCCTCACTTCCCGAGTACTTACCTATAGTAATTTAAAATTTGACTTTAAATACTGTCCAATTATAACCTAAATTATTTTGGTTCGAATTAAAATGCACAATTTTTTTTTAATATTCATGTCAAAATAGATCTGACGGTCTGAATCTAAACTTAAAATTTTAGGCCCCTCCATTTGTTTCCAATATCAATCTCTCGGAGCATTAATACTTTCTAAGTTCGCTAGGCGGAGTTACACCTTCACTTGCAGGGGTGTTAAATCGACGAGACCGAATTTCCTGCCCCCAGGAGACCGAATTTCCTGCCCCCCTGGGGGCAGGAAATTCCTGCCTTTAGAGTCATAGCCGGTGGGTCCGAGGTGACTCTAGGGGCAGAAATTTAAATGTTAAAAGTGATCTCGGCCCCACCCGGCAGTGATTCTAGGGGCAGGAATTTTCTGCCCCCCGGGGGGTAAGTGATCTCGTTCCTAAATCGACAATAATAGATTATGATTAGTATTAGTAGCATTCAGTATATCTAGATTTATGTGTTTGTGTTTGATATATATGCAGATGAATGTATCTGTATTTAATACTATAAATGTAATTGGTGCTGCTTCTATATAAGAAAGTCTTATGTAACCCTTAAAAAGAATGTAAATACAATTATTGTCCCTTTATTTTTATATCTCTTTATCTTTCAAGGCACCCAACCTATATTGTATATACCACCCACCGCGAATCTTTGACTTGGCGCAAACAAATCATAAAAATTGTCCAAAACTTTGGGTAGATCACTGGGCGTAGACTCACCAGTCCCGTATAAAACATTTAATAAAAATATTTGGATGTTTCTTCCCATTTTACTCACAATGGCGACGTTAACGATGCATGCTTGTACACATTCAAGAGTCACCTAATCCTGATCCCATAAATATCTATTTGGGCTAACGCGCGAAGAAAAAGCTTAACTGTTAGTACCTAAAACCATATTTTTTATTTTTCAAGTGAGGTTATGATGCTATGCATAGTATATATTTCTGAACAGTTTAATATGATATTTATATAAAAATATGCTTTCAAATAAATTTTACATTTTTATTATTTTTTTTAAATAGATAAAAAATCACTTGATTTAAAAATTCTGGACTATTTAAAGTAGTAATTTTTTTATCTATCTAAATAAGTAGTAAAAAATTCTAAAAAGTATAATATTTAGTCTGCATGCACATTTTCATATAGAGATTGTATTGAATGGTTTAGATCGACTATTTGAACTTTGAAAAAAAAACATATTAATTCATAGTACGGACCAATCAGCATTATACACAGTACCATAACCTCACTTGTATGTTTTTAACTATTTAATGAATCATTTTAATATTACAGTTTGATGGAGCCAGAAATTTCATCCAACCACTACTAGAATCTCCTGTTTTTACCAACGGTAGTAAAACGCATTTCCAAGTGTGTGAAGGGCTCATGGAAATAAATCGACTTTTCTGACACCATAAACTATTTCCAAGAGGCAGCCCATGGAAAAAGTTATGCATGGAAATAATTCCTGCTTGCCCATGGAAATGTACCATTTTCGCCCTTGGAAAAAGTTTTGCATGACCCGCGACCCGCCAAACAGACCAAATATAATATTTTATTGAAGGCCCATGGAAATAATCAACCACTTGCGCATGGAAATAAGTCTGAACAAACTGGAAAGAGTTTTTCCATGGGCTTGCCGTTGGAAATGTTTTGTTCATTATGATTATAATATTTTATAGTGAGAGGCTCATGGAAATACTGGGACAAATGCGCATGGAAATGTTTTACAGATCAAGTTTATATTATTTTATGCCTGGACATACTTTTTCCATGGGCAAGGCCGTTGGAAATGTTTTGTTCATTCTGATAATAATATTTTATAGTGAAGTCTCATGGAAATAGTGGGACAAATGCGCATAGAAATATTTTATCGAACCAGTTTATATTATTTTATGGCTGGACATACTATTTCCATGGGCGAGGCCGTTGGAAATGTTTTGTTCATTCTGATAATAATATTTTATAGTGCAGGCTCATGGAAATAGTGGGACAAATGCGCATGGAAATGTTTTACCGATCCAGTTTATATTATTTTATGGCTGGACATACTATTTCCATGAGAGCGCCGTTGGAATTGTTTTGTTCATTCTGATTATAATATTTTATAGTGAAGGCTCATGGAAATACTGGGACAAATGCGGATGGAAATGTTTTGTTCATTCTGATTATAATATTTTATTGTGAAAGCTCATGGAAATACTGGAAAAATGCGCATGGAAATGTTTTATTGATACAGTTTATATTATTTTATGGTGGACATACTATTTCCATGCGCTACCGTTGGAAATGTTTTGGTTCCTGGAGACAGCATCATTGTGTATATTTTAGATCTCCCTTTGAATTGTCTAAATAAACAAATCACAGCAGCAAGCAAGATTTAATTGTGTTAAATTGAAACATTATATTGAAAACTTAAATTTCGGTATTTCGAATAACCCAATATGTGAAATTTTGATACAAAACATTTTGGCAGCAAGCAATTTTGATACAAAACATTGTGGCAGCAAGCAACATTGCCTCTTGTGTAGTCCTGCAAATGAGGGTGAGTAAAATTAGCTTCAAAATTGCAGCAACTAATTAATCATGTTTCAATTCAATCTTGGTGTCTCAATTCCCTAGAATATAACAAAAAAAATATAATGTAAAGTAAATTCAAATGCAAAAAGTAACACATACATGTATTGCTTAACCAATTAATATTCTTGATCGGATTGCTCGGAATAATCGGATTCCCACGAATCTTCTTCATCATTGTGATACTCTTGCTCCATGTCATGATCTTCGTCATTTCCGTCCCTCGCCATTGATTGTGGTGCATTTGATGTTGATGGCGGAATTGAAGTTGGATCGTCTACTAGTTCGAACTTGTCCGCTCCAAGGACCATTCCATCCCAATCAAAATCTCGTGTATTTGGTGCCGAGATTGGATTATCCGGCCTTTTCTCTTGGTAAAATTCGATGTTTGCATCGGCGCCCCCGTCACGAAACCTTGTTTTCGGGCTTACTTTCATCGCCACCCACCATGGGCGTCTATTTGCTTTTTCCGATGCATAAGGTAGGTAACACACTTGGGTAGCTTGAGCTGCTAATACAAATGGCTCATAAGTTGCAAGTCGAGAAGTATGTTTGACCTCCACAATTCCATGTTCTTGGTCCACCCTTACACCGTTTACTATGTCGAACCAATCACACCTAAAGATAGCTACCCTTTGGGCATCATATACTAGCTCTATGACCTCTTGGAGAACACCATAGTAGTCGGTTGGTATGTCATTCTCCGATATCTCTCCTTTGATGCAAACACCGCTACTTTGAGTAGCCTTGTTTTGCCCATATGTTTGTGTGTGAAATCGATAACCATTGACTTCGTAACCATCGTAGAAGTATGCTTGTTTGCTAGGTGTGACTCCTGCCATTCGGATGTAGTCATCGCAATCTTCACGGGAATTTAGTACTTTTTTGCGTAACCAATCTGCGAACCCATTTTGACGAACTTTTGGCAAATCATGTGGGCTTGTGGCTACTCCAGAGTTGAGCATGCATGTATCAAACTCTCTGCACAATCCAACATATAAAGAAATTAAATGTTGTAGGTTATTAATAGATACCTTTCAAAACATTAAAATCATAATAAATTATAGAGATTGTACCCCATGTACTTCTCCGAGATCTCTGGACAATTGAGGACGACATAGGTGTGCGCAGCCTTCCAATCCTCGTCACTGAGAGGCCTCGTCTTTCTCTGCCCATGGTACGGCCCGGAGTATCGAATATCGATAGATGTACCCCCGAAGCCAGGGACAGTTGCTTCAAAAAATTTGGCAATAACAAACAGGCATGGAAGACATGCATCCCACATTGGTGCCTTGACCATAACAATTGGCACGGTCTTTGTGATATCTTTGCCACAGAGGAGTGGCAAGGACTGAGTAAAACAAACAAGGTTAACCGCACAAAGACTGGACCCAAAATCTCCCACCACGGGGGATCAGCAAGTGCACATCAGCACTTGGAAAAACTGGTATGCTTCATGATCACCTTTGCAAATTAAAACTTTTTGTAATTAAGGACACAATAGTTGATCATGTTCCCCGTGTTTATTCCTTTTCATGTGTAGACAGAATTAAATAATGGAAAACAGCCACCAATGAGGGCACTTTTCATCCATCTTCATTGTGCTAAAGAAAATGACAAATCACCAATTGTTGCCCAAATGGAAGCTGCTGCCGCTACGGTCGCTGTCACCGCTGCCGCCGCCGCGGTGGAGTCTGGACCAGCAGATCTCAATGAGGCTAATGGGGTAATTGATCCAAGTACAACCGAGGCTAACACACAGCTTGAAGCTTTGGATATCGCCTCCTTGCATTTTACAAATGAACAAACACAATCAGTCTATGTAAGTGGTAATCTGTACATATATTTGCTGAAATGTCATACCTTAGTACATTATTTTAAGTAAACACGTAACTTCCCTGGTAATATGTTTACGGTGGTAAATGTTGTTGTCTCGTGTCTCAATTCCATTGTATGGCTGCTCATGGTAACCCACATCCAAATAGACCTAATAACTTGCATATATTACAATCACTATCAAACCTCAACTGCGCCTCAAATGACATAAATTTAGCAATCTATTATATCAATATTGCATGACCAAAAAAGGTACCACAATCAGGTATGTGATGTTCAATGTAAACCATTAAGCATAGCATTAGTTACCGACAAAAAACACAACTGGAAAAAGAAAGAAAGAATAATTGGAAGAAATGCAAAAGGGAGGTAGCTCACCACTCATGTGCACACTATGAATTATCAGAACATAGTAGCTATTTTAACTGAATTTAACAATATTACATATTTCTCGTATGTTGCAAATCATAGCAAAAAGTGAACGACATGATCGCTGATGAGGCCAATTCCAGCATGGATGAGAGCACCATGTTCTTGTCAGCTGTAGGCGGAGCCAGCCATGGCCGGGTGCGAGGATTTGGAAGTTTGCTTGACGATAAGGTGCAAAAAGCAAACAAACAAACCAGGCCCAACCACACACCATGTTCTGTTTCGGGCCTGACAAACGCTGGAGAGGAGACAAACTTATCTCGCGCTGAATTACAAGCGCTCTTGGCTGACAGTGATCGTCGTCAGGCCGAGGAAAGGGCCGAGCGGAAAAGAGAACTAGCACAATATGACTTCTACATCAAAAAATTATTTTCTATGATAGGATCACAAGTGCCCACTGAACAAGTAATTATGACAAATTTTATGACTAATTTACGGATTTGAATTTAGGTTGCTGTGTTGACAGATTCTAATATGACACTTGGTTACAAGTTGCTTGTTAAAAGCATCATATCATCTATGTGATCCCTGTGATGTGTAGCACATTAAGCAAGGTTTGTGTGGCGCTTCTACATTAGCCATATTCATTACTTGTACAATTGTGTGGTGCTGCTACATTAGAAAATTTTATTACTTCTTAACCATAGTGATTATAAAATTCATCAATCTAGTAAGGTTTGATTGGTGCTGCTACATTAGCCATATATATTACTTGAAAATTGTTATATAGAAATTCACAAATTAAGTCACCCCTCAAGTTATTGACATAGTTGCACAACAATTACATATTTATTATTCTTTTGACGTAGTTGCACAACAGTAATGTGTTGCCTTTGCTACTGAGATGTAGTGGCATAGTGGCATTCTATACTAAATAAATATTTTGTTGTTCAGCTTAGTCTCAAGTACACAATTTAACTACTTTTACTTAAGAATTCATGTTTTAACTGTTATAAATCGTATCGTACTTTTGTCATTTCCAAATTATAACACACGTGCTTGCATTTTCAATGCTTAGGGTCACGGTTCCACCTCTCAACCATCTCATGAACGAGCTTCACACACTCAGCCGGGCATCTCCCAGGTAAAGAGTTTTAAAGGGGATCTTTAATTACAGACAGGAAAATTTAATTAAGGGAGGGGGGTTATAAATAAGAAAAGGTGAATTATAACCACATTGAGGGTTTATCTTGCTGTTGTTGTTATATGTGATTCCAATTACCAAGTTCAGTCCAATAACTTACTGTTGAACTGATATAAAATAACATGTTCTCTCCATATTATGTACTTAGGGTCTGCCATGTCTTACACCAGAAAATCAGGGAGGGTCTTTCACCGCACTATTAAATCAACCTGGAAACGATGAACTTGCCACAGATGGAGATGGGATGAACCAATGGTTCGGTCAGTCTAGCTTCAACATGAACCCGCCATTCTAGAGTGCAAATGTGTGCATGTTAGGACTTAATATATATCTTAGTTCTAACAAATGATCATCATAGCTAGGGTAACATATTTTGTGACTTTTTGTTAACAGGTGGGGGTATATTTTGGTATATTTACAAGTGCATTCCAGAGATGTTTTTGTAATGTGTTTTGCACATATTTTGGTACTACAATGTATGATGACTGTGTAACCGCTAATTATATGCTTTCGAACAAATTAGATATCAATGTGTTTGTGTTTGTTTGGTTTAATAGGAAATGGGGAATATGGAACAGTACCGGATTGGTATAGGGAGGACTGCAGAATGGGGGCAAATTGATACAATACCAGTTAGTATGGCATTTCCATGGGTCTATCCACCGAACACTAGAACAACATTCCATGGAAATATGCACCCATGGAATAAGTCAAGTGGGTCCCAAGTGTCCTTGGAAATAACCAGATAGGTCCCACTTTGGATGCCCTTGGAAATAACCAGATCTACCCTTGGAAATACTCAGTGGGTCCCAGGTTCGCTACCCCTTGGAAAAACTCGGTGAGCCCCACCTTAGTCGTCCTTGGAAATACACAAGTGAGGCCCACCACATTCATCCTTGGAAATAGTCAAGTGGGGCCCACCACATTCATCCTTGGAAATACGCAAGGTGGGGCCCACCTGAGTCATCCTTGGAAATACTCAGTGGGTCCCAGGTTCGCCAACCCTTGGAGATAATCAAGTGGGGCCCACCTCAGTCATCCTTGGAAATACTCAAGTGGGCCGCGTTCACAATCCCTTGGAAAAAATCCTGACAGGGGCCAGGTGTGAAACTATTTCCATGCGTACATTTTCCAACGGCCGTCGCATGGAAAAGGCTTAAAAAACTATTTCCAACGGGTAGCGCTTGGAAATAACAGTTTTTTTGAGTTTTTCCATGGAGGGTTGTTGCGACGGTAGTATTTCCAACGGCGGCCGTTGGAAATGACGTTTTTTGAGCTTGTTCCAACGGGTAGCCGTTGGAACAAGCCATTTTTCTCCCTTTGGTAAAAACGGAGATTCTAGTAGTGAACGGTGTCTGAATACTAACTGATCATTGAACAGACTAAAATGTACGACTGAACTAATGTAGCTTTTCTATCTATATGTAGCAAAATTAAGCAAACGACCATATTTAATTAGTTAGGTGAACTTAAACTAGAGTTCAATAATCTACATTTCACACGTTTAAGTTAGCCACATTATTTCAAAATATATAGAAGATTCTTTGTACATATTTGAAGTTTGAAGATCCACAAGTCATTTTATTTAAAAAAAAAAAGTTGATTATAGAAATTTGAGTTGGCCGGGCTAGCTATACCCTTGTTTAATTAATTTTATACGACTAAGTTCCTTATACCTTTTAAATTATCCAATGTAAACAGAACATAGAACTTCATTTAAATATATTTACAATTTATTTACAATTTATTTACACTAATTACTCTAAATTACTCTAAATATTTATAGAATTTATTTACACTAAATTACTTGCATTAAATATAAATTAATAACAAAAATATAAATTAGTAACAAAAAATATTTTACCGCTAACAGGTAAGCCCCACAGACAGCTGATATCTTCCAATGTCACTGTGCACTCCTCCACCGGAAGATAAAAAGTATTTGTCTCGGGCCTCCACCTCTCGACGAGCGCAGTGATCAACCCCTTATCAACATAACAATGAGTCACATCCGTCATCTGGTACAAGCCTAAATTCACCAAACCTTGTTTCATCCGAGGTTGGTAATTAACGCCCATTTGGCGAGGACCAGGACGCAGTGCATAATCAGGTTGGAACGATAATTTCATGCAAAAAAATGTAAACAACAAAAATTAATCATGACTTACAAGTTTATTTTGAAATTTAAATCCAAACTAGTATTAAACAAATACCTTCGCATTCGCCATCCATATCTTGTGTTGTTCATTAGGCAATTGCAACAAGGGTTGTTCATCGGCCATTTTGTACTACAATATAAATAAAATTACAACATAAGAAAACTCCAATTAGTTAACAAATAAAAAATTCCATTAGCTAATTTACTCTACATACAAAATTAAAAAAATCTACAATTAGTTAAATTATACTAAAAAAAAGTCTAAATTACACTAAAAAAAACTAAATTATTCTACATTTATTTTAAAAAATAATTATGAGCAAGATTACTCTATATGCAAACCAAATCATTATACAATTACTAAAATTACACTAAATACACTAAATTTATACACTAAATTACTCTAAATATTTATACAATTTATTTACACTAAATATTTATACAATTTATTTACACTAAATATTTATACAATTTATATACAATTTATTTACACTAAATATATTTACACTCAATTTATTACACTAAATTTATTTACAATTTATTTACACTAAATTACTCTAAATTACCCTAATTACTCTAACTATTTATACAATTTATTTACACTAAATATTTATACAATTTATTTACACTACTATACACTAAATTACACTACAATACACTAAAGTACACTACAATAAACTAATTTACACTACAATACACTAAATTTACACTACAATACACTAAAAAAAGCTAATTTACTCTACATACAAACTAAACTAAATAATTATACAAAAAAAATAAAAATTCGGATTTTTTTTTCAAATTAAAAATTTACACTACAATACACTAAATTACACTACAATACACTAAAAAAAGCTAATTTACTCTACATACAAACTAAACTAAATAATTCTACAAAAAAATATAAATTTTGGATTTTTTTTTCAAATTAAATATTTAACCATGTACCTAACGAAACTTGTAGATATGAAGTTCTTCTTGTTCTCCTCTCAAAATTATACTAAAATATGTGATTAGAATTAAAAATAACGAACTTTGGAGAGGGTTAAAATTAAAAAATACGGCTGTGTCTCGGGTAGGGGAATAAGGAGAAGGAGAAGGAGAGGGTTTGTCTCGGGTAAGGGAAGAAGAAGGAAGGAAGAAGCCGCGGGGTAATAAAAAAAGGCTAGGACTGAGTTGGCAGCTCGGTCTAAGCAAAAAAAAATAATGGACCGAACTGCCAGCTCGGTTTGCTCACTTTTCGAATTTTTTGTGGCGTGGTAGCGGAAACGCTGTGAAAAACAGCTGGACCGAATTGCCAATTCGGTCAAAAAAAAAAAAATTCCATCGGACCGAATTGGCAGTTCGGTTCTTATGGTTTTTCTAAAAAAAAAAAAGTAATCAAGTTGTTTCTTTAAAATTAATTATTTTAATTACGTTTTAAAAAAAAAATCCCAGATACTGACGCCAGCCACACATCATGGCCATCAATCATAGATGTACACTTATTTATATCATTAATTGATGAGCTCATCGTAACCTGGAAATCCTACACTTGTTAACTATTACTTCCATAAAATTATAGAAAGTAATAGTTAACACATACAGGACTTCCATAAAAATATACAAACCCTTGTACTGGTAAACTGTCAGCCCCTGACAGTATTTAAAAAAAAAACATAAAATATAGAAACAAGAGTAATAAACTTGGGCAATGGGGTCGATGTGATTACAAAAAACAAAGGAGGCAAATAGACCAATTACCAGATGTTAAATATTTAGGCCACCTACCCCTTTGTTGTATTTTTAGGGACACATTAGGTACCAACCACCCTTAATTATTTGTGTAATTGAAGGAAAGAGAAAAGCCCTATAATAATTTCACTTCAAAACTATAACCGTAGTGGCCCTTACAAGTAAGAAAGCTGATCCAATGTCTCAAAACCTTTTATGTTCTACATAATCTTTAGATACATTAAGAGTAGAATTTTTTTGTTGATTATGCTAGCTAGTTTGCTAAGCTTATTTTCATGGAAAATAAGAACATTTTTTTTTTATTAAAGCTTACTAGAAAGCCTCTACGAAGATTTAGAAAAAATAAAAAAGGGTCCTAATACACTCTAATATCTTTTAGATGTTATTTTCAAGAATTTAACTTGCGACCTCTCTGTAGAAAGACGGGACTCGTGCCACTGCACTAAATCCGTAGTTCTAAAAATAACTCATTTTATACATGTTTAAAAAAAATGGTTAATATTAAATGATAAAATAAATTAAATATTAAAGTTAATGCTATTTAAGAGTTATATTGCAAAATATCATGAAAGTTCTCACCAAATTCTTAACAGTCTGCTTGCATTTCTGTCTCACCAAATCTTACCAGTATATGCTTGCAGTTGGGAACTGAGCTCATGTTTCACTAGTCAACTGGAAAACTGCCTTCTAAGTGCTTATTTTCCGTGCTTACCAGACCAGCAATATATTTATATATTCTTAAAAGATATAATTGAGGAATGTTTTCCAACTGTCACCTCTGACCTCTCTCTACCCCTCAAAGAAAAAACAACAAACAAAATGATAAATAAAAAATAATTACAAAGTCATGTTTAACTAAATTTTCCTTTATTTTGATGTGTCGACTCTCATTTAAGACGTGAAGAATTAACTTGAGTTAGTGAAAATTGTAAATGTTCTCGGTGTGAAATATCACATGTTCGAAATTTGATGAAGATTTTTTATGAATATTAAATAATTTGTATGACTTCTAACTTCTTCTAAACAAAATTTCCTTATTTTGGTTGCTTACTTTATTTGATTGATCCAGTGTATATACAATTACTATATATATATATATATATATATATAATATATATATATATATA